>CM046444.1:87722189-87972189 GCA_025506515.1 Flaveria trinervia | reverse complement strand
CTTCCCAATCTCATCAACAAACTCAACCTCAACAACACAGCTTCTTCACCCCAGGAGTTGTTGACTGGAGCAGTTTACCAGATGATTTGTCTGGTCATGAACAACTGTTCACTGGAGCTGGTCAACATGGTGGTGACAGTCCCTTTGGAAATCTAGCTCTTATGGCTTTGGATTCTGCGGATACTTCATCTACAAATGCCTCTACACCAAAGGTATCACAGGTATCCTCTGAGGCAAAAGCCAAATTATGTTCTGAAACATGCATAGCAACATTTGCATCTATTAGAGAAGCAAATGTAGCTTTGATTAACAAGAACATTGAGCTAGAACAAACAATTTCCAAAAGAAAAGCTGAATTTGAGTCTGTGCTTAATGAAAAGAATGATGAGATTTACAAAGTTAAATGCGATATCACAGATTACAAGGCTAGGGAAGAGGTACTTCTAGAGAAGTACAAAGATCTCAAAGAAACCCTTGCAGTCACCCAAGTAGAGTGTGATCGATGGGTACAATCATGCAAAGGTTTTGAAATGCTTCTTAGTAAGCAATCTGCTTCCAATGTGAAGTTTGGCATTGGTTACAATCACACTGCTACACCTACAGATTTTACTCCCAGAGCAGAGGTAGAATCTGATGGTGAAAGCAATAACCAATCCATTTCATCATGTGATCTACTTTCTGATACAGCACAATCAGAAGTAGAAGTCAACACTAAGCCCTCTCAGAACCTATCAGCTGATGTTGATGGTTCCACTACTGACACTCACATGATCAAAGAGTTGATCAACTCAAGAGTTAATTCTGAAAGTCCTGAAAGGACTGGAGAGCAAGATTTAACACCTGAAGTTCAAACTCCAACTACTGTCAGTACTGAAAAGAAGAAAACTGTCAGTAGAAAGAGTTTGAAGACTACTAAAGAGGAAGTCAAGAAAGCAAACAATGCTTTCAAAGCACTGAAGAGCAAGTCTTCAGTAGTTTCATCCTCTTTAGTTGATGATCAACATAAGATGAAGAAGAAACCATGTGAAGTATGTGGTTTGTTCAATCATCTTACAGATGATTGCTGGTACAAAAGAGGATCCAAACTCAAACATAAAGAGGAAATTAAAGAGAAAAGGTTAAAATGAAAACTGAGTTTGAGACCACATTTGTATCAGCAACATCAAATCTGTAACCCTTAGTCCATAAAGAAATCCAAAAAGGAAGGGGTTAAACAGGTAACAACTGAGATTGCTCAAAAGAAGAAGGTGCAACATAGGAACTTATCAAACTCCAATGGCAATGTGTCTGATGAGCTGAAAGCTTTATCACAAAATCAGACATAGCTGGTTATGATGGTTCAACATCTATTGGGAAGAGTTAACCAATTAGATGTTCCTATGTTGAAACCACAGAAAAGGAGGTCCAAGCCAAAGGATTCCTCTTCTTCACCATCTTCTTCCTCTCAGGCTGTGTTTCCATGAAACCTGTTAGTTTACCATCTATTGATGAGAACAGGCCCAAACCAAAAAGGTTTGGGTCTCCAAAAGTAACTGATTGTTTATAATTGCAGGGTTCTTCAACATGCCAAAGTAGCATCTGGTATGTAGACAGTGGGGGATCTATGCACATGACAGGGAACAGCTCTCTTCTTCATGACTACTCTCAAGGAAAGAAGGGGTTTGTTTCTTTTGGAATGATGCTAGGGGTTACATCATTGGAAACGGCTTTGTCTCCAAGGAGAAAAAAGTTTGATGATGTTATCATGTGGAAAATCTCAAGTACAATCTCTTGAGTGTCAGTCAAATGTGTGATAAAGGCCATGTTGCTCTTTTCACCAGTCAGAACTGTAGGATTCTGTCATCCAAAGTTCTGCATTTGATTGATAAGGTGTTGGATGATCACACTCTCCTGAGAGCCAACAGGACAGGAAGAGTGTATGCTTAGATCTTTCCAAGAAAATAGATCTCAGAGGCAATCCTTGCCTATTTTCCAAAGCCTCTTCTCAAGAATCAAACTATGGCACAGAAGGCTGGGTCATGTTAATTTCAAAAACATGAATCAGCTAATCCACAATAGTTTAGTTAGAGGCTTACCAATAAAGGAGTTTCACTGTGATGACACCTGCACTACTTGTTTAAAAGGAAAACAGCACAAAGTCTCATTCCCTCCTATTGAAGAGCCTAAGTCCACTGCCTGCTTGCAATTACTGCATATGGATCTATTTGGTCCTGTGAGAGTGATGAGCATGGCAAAGAAGAAATATTGTCTGGTAATTGGGATGATTACTCCAGATTTGTATGGACTTTCTTTCTACATTCAAAGGATGAGGTTGCTCAGAAGATTATTCACTTTGTGTTGTATGTTGAGAAGCAGTATTCCCTTCCAGTCAAGTGTATTAGGAGTGACAATGGAACTGAATTCAGAAACCATACACTTGATGACTTCTATCTTTCAAAGGGAATCAAAACGCAGTTTAGCATACCACGGACTTTAGAACAAAATGGAGTAGTGGAGAGGAAGAACAGGACCCTAATTGAAGCTACAAGGTCCATGCTGGCTGACTCTGGTTTGCCACTGACCTTTTGGGCTGAAGCTGTTAACACAACTTGCTATGTGCAGAATAGAGTCTTAGTAAATCAGAGGTTGATGAAGACTCCATATGAAGTTCTCCATCACTTGGCTCCTATAATTTCATTTTTCAAAGCATTTGGGTGTCCCTGTTTTATTCTCAACACAAAGGATCAACTCCAAAAATTTGATCCTAAGGTGGATGCAGGGTATTTTGTTGGTTATTCATCTACTTGCAAGGCATACAGAGTCTTCAACTGCAGAACAAAGATAGTTGAAGAGACTTTGCATGTGAAGTTTAATGAATCTCCTATGGACAAGATTCCACAAAACCTGTGGAGTTGTTTGATTTGGACATACTGCAATATGTTCCTTATCAACCTCCAGCTGTTGCAGATCATGTGGATAAATCATCTTCTGCAGCATGTCTTCCACCTGGTGGTATTGATGATGATGATGATAATATCAATACTCACCTATTCAAGTTAGTGACCAACTGCCCTGTGTCTGCTAAATTTGATGTTCCTGTAGCTTCAGCAGTTCCATCCACAACAAATGCTGATGAGATCTCTGATTCCTCTACATCTTTTGAGTTACCATCTAGTTCTTGGTTTCAAGAGTCTGCATCAACATCTGCTGCTGCTGAAGGTCCTACAAACACTTGCACAGATCTCATTGTTTATCAAGAACTGAAGAATCACCCAATGTCTCAGATTATTGGTGATATCAATGCTGTGTTTCAACAAGAAGTCAATTGTCTAACTTCTGCTTCTATGCTCTCTTCATCAGTCAGCTAGAGCCAAAGAACTACCATGTTGCTTTAAGAGACAATGGATGGGTTGAAGCCATGCAGCTTGAGCTACTTCAGTTCAAGAAACAGCAAGTGTGGGAACTAGTTCCTCTTCCCCCAGGTAAGTGTGCAATAGGCACTAAATGGGTGTTTAGGAATAAAACTGATGAAAATGGGCTAATTGTTAAGAATAAGGCTAGATTGGTTGTACAGGGGTTTTCACAAGAAGAAGGTATTGACTATGATGAAACCTTTGCCCTTGTAGCCAGACTAGAGGCAATCAGATTGTTTTTAGCCTATGCTGCATTCCACAATCTTAAAGTTTTTCAAATGGATGTCAAAAGTGCCTTTTTATATGGTAAAATAAAGGAAGAAGTTTATGTGTGTCAACCACCAGGTTTTGAGGATAATAAACATCCTCAATGGGTGTATAAACTTGATAAGGCTCTTTATGGGTTGAAACAAGCTCCTAGAGCCTGGTATGAGACACTTTCCACTTTTCTTCTTAAGAATAATTTCACTAGAGGCTCCATTGATAAAACTTTGTTTATTAAGAAGGTGGATCAGCAAAAGCTACTTGTTCAATTTATGTTGATGATATCATTTTTGCATCCTCTGATCCCCAGTTGTGTGATGATTTTACAACATTAATGAAAAAGAGGTTTGAAATGAGTGCAATGGGAGAATTATAGTTTTTTCTAGGCTTGCAAATTAAACAAAAAGCTGATGGAACCTTTATTCATCAGTCAAAATATACAAAAGATCTTTTGAATAAGTTTGATTTACAAAACTGTAAGCCCTGTTCTACTCCCATGTGCAACACCACACAACTGGATGCAGATCAGAAAGGTAAAGCTGTTGATGAAACACTTTACAGATGTATGATTGGGTCTTTGATGTATTTAACAGCTTCCAGACCAGATATTATGTTTGCTACATGTGTTTGTGCTAGATTTCAGGCTGCTCCTAAAGAGTCTCATTTGATTGCAGTCAAGAGAATCTTTAGATATTTGCAAGGTACACAATCTCTGGGTTTATGGTATTCCACTGGACACTCTTGCAAATTAGTTGCTTTTTCAGATAGTGACTATGCAGGGTGCAAGTTAACTAGAAAGTTTTCTGGTGGTTGTCAATTCCTAGGCAACTGTTTGATTTCTTGGCAGAGTAAGAAACAAACATCTGTTGCTACATCAACTGCTGAAGCCGAGTACATTGCTGCTGCAAGTTGCACTTCTCAGGTACTCTGGCTTCAGAACCAACTTCTAGATTATGGCATTATAGAGACTAAGACTCCATTATTAATGGATAGTGCTTCAGCTCTGTGTATTGTCAAAAATCCAGTCCAGCACTCTAGGACCAAACATATAGAGATCAGACATCACTTTATTCGGGATTGTTTTGAAAAAGGTCTGATTGATCCTAAGTTTGTGCCTAGTGCTGATGAGCTTGCAGATATTTTTACTAAGCCTATGGATAGTTCTACTTTCCAAAACCTTGTGTTAAGGCTTGGTATGCTGCAGCTAGAATAAGTGACAACTACTAATATTTCAGTAATAATTACTGGTGATCATTGGTAACCATGTCACATATTAGTACTGATGAGTTCTTTCACCTTCAGTAGTTTTTGTAACTACTAACGGGTAAATGCCTCACAAGTACTGAAGTACTTTATCAGTTCTAAACCACTGATGTAGTTACAACTACTGAAATCAGTACAAACAGATAAGTACTGACGTCCTATGAAACACCTGAAAAGCAGATGCAAAGTCTTATGAGTAAGTGTTGAGGACAGTATGAAACAGCTGAAAGGCTATGAATTGACGAAAACTACTGAAGAGAACTTTCTCTTCAGTTGTTTCTACAACTGATGTTTCATCCTAAACAACTGATGACAAAACCATGTCTTCAGTAGTTTCACAACTACTGATGACTAATACCAAGTCATCAGCTATTTACAACAACTGATGACAAAACCATGTCTTCAGTAGTTTCATAACTACTGAAGACTAACACCAAGTCTTCAGCTGTTTACAACAACTGCTGACAAAACCAATGTCTTCAGTAGTTTCACAACTACTAATGACTGATACCAAGTCTTCAGTTGTTTCATCATCTGAAGTCGAAACTATGGTCTTCACTAGTTTTATAACTGCTGATACCTAAAACCACGACTTCAGCTGTTTCAATGTCTGAAAGGGTAATACCATGTCAACAGTCGTTTAAAACTACTGATGACTAACACCAAACCCTTCAGTCGTTTTCTAACCCGTATCCTATAAATATCCCTGACCTAATCCTTCAGAGCCTCATCTTCTTCAAACCTAACGTTCATCTCTCCAAAACTTCTCTCTCATAAATGGCGTCCATGCAGCTCAAACCGCGACACAACTGTGTAGCTTACCTCACCAAATCGACATTCTGGGCTAAGTTCGATAATGCTATTGATCTTATGGTCCAGTCACCCACAAAACGGCCTTCTTCTCAATCCAATCCTTCATGTCGAATCCCTTAACCAGTTTTGGATGAACGTCACCCTCACCACTGGGGAGAACAACACAACGTCTCTCCGGTCGGTCATCAACAACCACGAAGTGGTCATCACCCCCGATATACTTCGTCAAACTCTACACCTGGATGATACCACTTCTCCTGCTGGATATCCAAAGGGCACAACTGATTTATCCTTTGCCCACCATGGATATCAGGGAAACCTTAGTGCCTCCACCATACTGAAGAAACATTTCCATGATGCTGAACGTCTCATATTTCACATGGTAAATGTCTGTTTGGCTCCTAAGACTTCGTCTTGGGATCAACTGTCTACAAGGTGGCAACAGGTAATGTACTCCATTCTTGAGCAACAACCTTTAAATTTTTCGGAAATACTATTTTCAAAGCTCAAGGATATGGCTCAAAAACAAACTGCTAACCGTTGGATATTATATCCTCGGTTCATAATGGCCATAATTACAAACCAGCTTCAAGCTGAGGGACTTGTTGGCCTGGGAGTCCCTGCTATGGCTGCTTTGCCTGAAGTATACTCCCGGCGCAACTCTGACCAATCACTCAAAATGTCTGCCAAGTTGCGCAAACCCACGCAGCTGGAACCCACAGCCACCACCTCCAATTCAAAAGTCCCCACCAAACCCACTAAAAAGAAAACCAAAAAGGCTACTTAGGGAAATGAGTCCCCTGAGGATGCCCCTGCAACACAAACGCAGGCTATATCCACTGGTTATAACCCCCTAGTGGATATAAGGACTCTTCCAGCACAGCCACTCAGGATTCCTCTCAAAAGGAGCCTGCAGCAACCTCAGAAGGGGTACCCACCAATCTGGGATCTTCCTCATTTGAGGAGATTTCCATTGAAGAGCACCATCCTCCCCAGGTGCAGACTACTTTTACCCCATCTCCCCATGCAACCGCCCCCTAAAGTCCTACATTACTTGTTGCACAAGTGCTGACTCAGTTGCACTCCTCACCCCCTCCCTAGATACCAATTACAACTGGGAACACTTCTACCATTGAGGGGGAGGACCAAAGTGCAGCTGAGAACCCACAACATAGGGGTTACAATGTTCCTTCTCCTAGTGTAGCAATGGAGATTGGAACTTCTGGTGAGGCTGCCATTTCTCCTGCGTCAGCATATGATCAGGTTGTAGTTGGTACCATTACTAAGACCTTACCAGAGGCAACTGCTGATGACGGACAAAGTCCTGAGGCAGGAAGTCCCCAGTTCCAAGACAAAGGGGCACATGCTACAACTGAGCTACACTATGTGCATGTTCATCCTGATCCTATCAGGAGGTCAGGTGATTCAGTATCTACTGATGATGACCTGGGCTTCTTTTACGATGTAATCGCCCAAAATACCATCCTGGAAGAGGAGGTGAGCAGACTCAAAGAGCTGCTTACCAAAACTTCTAAGGAACAAAGACCATCTGCCTCTACCACCTCACAGATGGCACCTTCATTTGAAGGTCCCCCAAACACTTTACCCTCTCACTTCACTGAGCCTCCAGCCTCTGCTTTTGGCACTATCTCTCCGGGACAGAACCCCCCTGAGCAGATGGTTGCTACATTCCAACAATCCCTACCTCTCATCACTCCCATCATCAATGACATTGTTAATAAAGCCATTGATGAGAGGATCTCCTCCAGTCTACAACCACTCATTGTTGATGCTGTGCACAAGAAACTTTCTGCGGTACAAACCCCTGCCACCAATGCATCCAAAAAGGGGGAGAGTACAGCAGTGAAAGAAAAGAAAAGAAAAAGAACTGAGGATGAGAAGGCACAAGAGAAAACCAAGGAGTTGGAAAAGGAAAAGGAACAACAACTGATCACTTACAAAAGAAAGAAAAGTGCTGGTGATCAAACGAATGCTGAAGAAAAATCCTTGGAAGAGCTGGTAAAAGATGCAGATGAAACACACAGCCGATCCATGGACAAAATCATTGAGCAACTCTTCAAGCAAGACTTTGATACAGCCACACTAGACAGTGAGATCAGGAGGTTGGAAGTAGAGGAAATTCAAAACAGATGGGCTGGGTACAATGTGCTGGGGAAAGAGAGATTGGAGATCATGATTCGATTCATAGCCAAATACTTAGGAAGATCACTGATGGAGATTCGTTCATGGACCAGAGATAGCATTCTGGCTATAGCCACCAGAATCTGTTTGTCTGAGCAATTCATAAGGGGATAATCATTGAAGCACTTGATGAGGCTGGGGCTGGAAAAAGGTTTGAAATGGCAAGACTCACAAAAGCCAAACTCACAACCAAAATGCTTGAACAACCTTCCCAATCACCCACTCAAAAACAGCCTACCCCTCAAATCTCCAAACCAATCTCAAAACCAAATCCAAACATCCTCAACCTTCAAAACCAACTCCCTTACCATCTAAAACAACAGCCGATGATGCACCTAAGAAGAAGAAAAGAAGGGTGTTGAGGCTAGAAGAAGTAGAAGAGGATGATGTGGAAGAAGATAGGCTGCCTCTGTCTGCAGTTCTAACATTGGCGAAAGCCAAACCCATGCCCATCACTCCCACCTCACAGATGGAAGTGTGAGAGTAAAGATTGAAGAAGAACAGCAGCAAAAGCTTCATGATGATGAAATGCTGAAAAGCATTGACAAAACTTATGTGTTTCGTCATCTATTATTAGTATGAAGAAAGAAGCTCTGAGGTTGTACACTCTTGCCAACACATTTCAATATCAGAAGGAAAAGGTGAGAGTATGGCCTGATCCTAGGGTGGCTCACAGGATTGTAAAGAAAGACATTCCTTCGAGATACAAGGGCCAAGTCAAAAGGATCGTAGATGAAGAGATCACAGTGGTCCTTGTAGTATCACCCTGGGAGATTGTCGAAGACTTCAAGAAGGCCTATGAGACTAAACAACCACCCCAAAAGAAGTTAGAGAACAGAATTATTAAAAAGGGGTTGGTCTACAAGAGGCTTGAGAACTTCAAACAATATGAGCTCAGTCTGTTACTTGAAGGGACTCATCCTGATGAGTTTGCATACCGACAGATTACAACAGTTGAGCTCAAAAATGGTAAACAGGCCAAGTACATCTCATAGCTGTATGGGCGAGAAGGATTGTTTGATGGTGAAGCCGAGAACCTGACCATGGAAGAACAAATCATGTTTCTCAGAGCATACACCAGAGAATCCTACAGGCTTATACGTGGGAAGTGAGTCTCATGGATGGGGGAACAGCTCAGTGTCCAATTCCCCAATACAGAGCTCCCATCCATACATTGCCAACCAAATCTTCAGAGACTCATTTCCAGGCCAGTGCTTATATGGTCATCTTCTCAACTGATCAAGAAGGAAAAAGACCAACCATTCTACCAACAATAAGTGGGACCTCAATAAAGTTAAAGGTTTTGGCTGCATTGGTTCAGGGGGAGTTTGTTGGACCAAAAGAAACAATGAGCCGGATCAGAAAAACCTTTAAGTCCCACAGACATCACAACAACTACTGAAGACCACAATAGCTGAAGACAACAGCTGATTACAAAGTCTGAACACAAGTGCTGAAGACAAAGTCTGAAGACACAAGTGCTGAAGACAAAGTCTGAAGACACAAGTGCTGAAGACAAAGTCTGAAGACACAAGTGCTGAAGACAAAGTCTGAAGACACAAGTGCTGAAGACAAAGTCTGAAGACACAAGCTGAAGACAAAGTCTGAAGACACAAGTGCTGAAGACAAAGTCTGAAGACACAAGTGCTGAAGACCAAAGTATCAGATGTTGTCACAACAGCTGAAGAGGTCTTCTTCAGTAGTTGTGATGGTTTACCTTTCAGTAGTTTCTTGTTTCAGTATTTGTAAAACAACTAAAGAGTATGTTCTTCAGTTGTTATTGTTTCAGTAGTTGTGTTAAGTATCAGTAGTTTGTGATAAATTCTGTTAGATGTCACTATCAAGTGACATCAGCAGACGTCACATATCTTATATAAGAAGTGTCGACCTAATTGTAATTGTGACATTCCGTTACCACGAAAGCGAATATTGAATGAAATATATCTGCAGAATTCTCTCTATCTATAACCATTTTGTTCTTACATTGAATATCTTTTTGTTCTTGTGATTTGGCTAATTCATTGTTAGAATTCCGCTGCTATACTCTCTAAATCAATCAAACATAGATCACTGATCCTAACAACTACTCAAGATTCTCTTGGGTAATGTTTTTGAAGTCCAAGTCAGAAACATTTGAGTCATTCAAGGAGTTAGTAACCACACTGGAATCTCTCTACAAACTGAAGGTGAGACAAGTACGCTCAGACAGCGGGACTAAATTCAAGAATCAGTGGATGGAGGCTTACTGCAAGGAAAAGGGAATTGTACATCAATTCACTTCTGCCTACACGCCTCAAATGAATGGTGTTGCTGAGAGAAAGAACAGAAGCTTGATAGAGATAGCACGGACAATGTTGGCAGACTCGAAACTGCCTATCCATTTCTAGAATGAGGCAGTGGCTAATGCATGTGATACACTGAATCGAGTTATGATAGTCAAGCATCACGGAAAGACATGTTACGAGCTACTCAAACGACGTAAACCGAATCTCGAGTATCTCGAACCATTTGGCGCGCCATGCACACTTCTGAAGAAAACTCAAGAAAGAAAATTTAACGAGAAGACTGATGAAGGGATCTTCTTAGGATACAACATACCGAACAAGAGAGTTTACAACAACTCAACGGGTTTAGTAGAAGTGTGGTGTAATGTTGATGTTCTGAGATATACCACACCACCTACTGGCAAAGGACCCGCCTACTTTTTCGACTATGATTGATTCTTTAAGTCCTTCAACATCCCTATCTCTCCTTCTGATGATGAGTTAGCTACTCGAATGATGAATGATATCTTGAATACACCATCTCTTGATTCAACATCATCGAGTTCACAGGGAGAATCATCTACTCAATCAGGGGGAGTAGTCGACGACAGTGACTCCTCCTCTAAAGAAGAAGCTGAAGAAGATGAACAGAACAGTCAGGAGGAACACGTTCCAGTTCCTAAAAGTCCACAAGCATCTAACGGTGATGCACCTTCGACTTCAGAACCTCAAACTCCTTCTACCTCAGATGCATAACCACATGTTCATCATATTGGCTCAGAGGCAATTGTTCCTACTACTCCAAGATCACGTCTAAACGTCTATCATCCCTTAGACAATGTCACTGGGGATGTCAGATCAGGAGAACAAACTCGAAATCAGCTATACTCAGCTGATTATGCCTCTGTTATGGAAAAAGGGATACATTCATGATGGTGCTTATCGGTGTTTTGTCTCGCAGTTTGAGCCAAAATACTTCAGTGATGCACTAAACGATGAGGCATGGGTGAGTGCCATGCAAGAAGAACTTCTTCAGTTCAAGAAGTTTGGAGTATGGACTCTGGTAGATAGACCTAAAGGTGCTAAGGTCATTGGCACCAAATGGGTCTTGAAATGCAAGAAGGATGACCAAGGGGTCATTATCAGGAACAAGGCTCGACTAGTTGTTCAGGGATTTCGCCAAGTCAAGGGAATTGACTACAATGAAGTGTTTGCACCCGTGGCAAGGATGGAAGCTATCCATATCTTCCTTGCCTATGCATCGTATATGAAGATTAAAGTCTATCAATTAGATGTGAAGAGTGCATTCCTTCATGGGGAAATTCGAGAGACAGTGTATGTCAATCAACCCGAGGGATTTGAAATCCTTATCATCGGGACAGAGTTTACAATCTCGAAAAGGCTTTATACGGGCTTCATCAAGCTCCAAGGGCCTGGTATGAGAAACTCTCAACTCATCTTGTGAAACACGGCTTTCACAGGGGAGTCATTGATTGCACACTGTTCATCAAAGAAAAAGATGGAGACCTACTGCTAGTACAAATCTATGTCGATGACATAATCTTCGGTTCATAATGAAGAATTATGCAAAGAGTTTGAAGAAGTTATGAAGAAAGAGTTTGAGATGAGTGCTATGGGGGAGATGAAATTCTTTCTCGGGTTACAGGTGGATAAGACACCAAATGGGAGCTTTCTACATCAGACCAAGTATGTGGGAGACATTCTTAGTCAGTTTGACATGGAGAATGCTTCTGCTGCTGGGACTCCACTTGCTACAAATCATGATATAGCACCTGACGAAAATGGAGATCTGGTAGATGCCACAATGTACCGAGGAATGATTGGATCCCTCATGTATCTCACTGCCTCAAGACCTGATATCATGTATGCTACATGTTTATGTTCTAGACATCAGGCTAAGCCTAAGGCTAACCATCTGATCGGGGTCAAAAGGATATTTCATTATCTGAAGGGTACACCCACACTTGGGTTGTGGTATCCTCATGATGATGACTTTGAGCTCACGGTGTATAGTGACTCGGATTACGGGTGCTGCAAGATGAACTACAAGTCTACATCAGCAGGGTGTCAATTCTTTGGAAGGAGATTAGTTACCTGGTAGTGTAAGAAGCAAACCTCGGTTGCATTGTCAACCTGTGAAGCCAAATACGTTGCTGCTGCAAGTTGCTGTTCACAAATCATCTGGATTCAACAGCAAATGCGGGATTACGGTTTAAAGTTTTCTTCTACTCCTATCTTTGTTGATAACTCTGCTGCAATTGCCATAACTAAAAATCCGGTACAATATCCAAAGACCAAACACATCGGTATTAAATACGATTTCATAAGAGACTGTTTTGAAAAGAACTTAATCCCGGTAAAAATTAATACTGACTTTCAACGCGCTGACCTCTATACAAAAGCCTTTGATAAACCACGTTTTCTATATCTGTTAGAGGTCAACGGCGTTAAAAAGAAAAGTGATGTTATTCCTGATGATGATCATGTGTAGTCCGATGCATTGTAGTTATATTTTTTTATTTTTCCTTATTTATTTTATTCTGTTTAACTTAAATTCATGTTATTTAGCTGTGTGTTAAAATCCTAAAATAGTCAAATCTAGTATGATTTTAGAATTTCAGGGGGAGAGTAGGTGAGGTAGTAATATTAAAAAACAAAAAAAAAACAAGGGAGAAGGAGTGGATAGCTGATATAAGGTAGATCGTATCTGTGATACCGATTCAAACCTTTTGGAAAATGATAGTACACAGGAACAAATCAAAAAGGACTTTAAAATTTTAATTAAGAAAAGATGCAAAATTCAAAGTATAAGTCTGTGCAGTCTAAGCAATATAAAAGGGAAGATGATAGAAAAACTAGTTACTACTAAGGTAAAATAAATAAAGTAGACCTAGAGGTTGCTAAACCACAAATGATATGTCGGTAGATTCAACACAATAGATGATTAGACCTGACTGGTGATCTCAAGATCAAACTAAGGTGTTCAACTGACTGTGGGCTGCCATCTTATCACTGGTTAACACAATCAACAATATTCCAATAAGGGGTAATGAGCATGTAAATGCCACAAATGTGTGCGGATGACCATAAATAGAGCAAAGCACGAAGAAAATGAAAGACAAATGCTATCAAGCTAATGACATATGTTTTTGGTACATTCTGTGCAAAAGAAAATTTAGCTGCTCTAACAAGAAGATAGGTTGTGTGCCTCTCTGCTGTGCGATGGCGCTGACCTGAGGATAAGCATAACCTAGATATTCTAGAATTCATTGTTGTTTGCCGCCTCTTTGCTATGCGATGGTACTGACCTGAGGATTGGCTTCTCTTTGAAAGCTCTAAGAATAGTCTCTTCTAGTAAAAATACCTGTAGACCACTCAAAAGCTCTTGAGGAATGTTGATTACCATATAAGTGTGGGATCCAAAAATGTTAGTTGAAATAATTAACCTAAAACTATCACACCAGTTTGTGTCTAAAGTTTGTGTATGGATTCAAGATGACAATATACTGACAATCATTGTTGCTGCAATTCTTGAAAGTCAAATCAATGTGGGAATCTAATAGTACCAGTGTGATTTCCTAAATTTTCTAACGACTCTGGATGAAAACCAAGAATTGAGCATCAAAAGTTTTGATAACAAGTCCCAAATGATTTGACTTGCCTGTATGATTCCAAAATCGAATTGGTCCAGGTGTGGTCAAACTAAATTGAAGCTGCCTATTCTGGAACCAAATCCAGTAGATGTCTATCTTAGGATTTATCTCTCACAAAAAGTTAAAAACAAGTTTTATTTTTGTATTTAGTTTAAGTTTCTAGTTAGTTCGTCATTTTAGTTTGTTTGTTCGTCGGAGTATATCATGAAAATCAGTATGGGATTAACTCACCTGAAAGGGTCATGTCTGAGATGGCCCATGTGTTTTCAAAGTTTAAAAGGGTCACATCTGAGGTGACTAAATTGTTTAAAAGGATCACGTCTGAGGACCAAAAAGTTTTCAAGTTAAAATGATCATGTCTGAGATGATCAAATGCTCATAATGTTAATTTCACAGGTAAAAAGGGTTTAAGTGCTAAATGTTCATAAGTGTACCCATTCGCACAACTGGATCATAAGTATGGACCAACCATGCGAATGGATCCCATTCGCACGACTGGACATGAGATTGTGCCATTCACCCTAATGGCTTATCAGAATGATCCATTCGACGAATGAAAGGTGCGAATGAGTCAGTCGACCGACTGAGACTCAGTCGGTTAACTGAAGGTGCAAATGAAAAGGCACGAATGAGTCAGTCGACCGACTGAGACTCAATCGGCCAACTGAATGCGACTGACTAGGCCAATCGCACGACTGAGCCTCAGTCGCCCGAATGAACTGAGCGAATAAGGCCAGTCGGCCGATTGAACTCAGCTTCAGTATTTAAAGGGCCTTAGTCGATCGCATTCCACTCATCACCCTCAATCGCTCTTAAATCGCACCAAGTACCGTTACTCTGCCAAAATTCCTCTAGACCTTGTTTTTACATCTTTATTGATCTTCTGACGTGGTTTGACGGTTATACAGGTATCTTGCAATGAAATCTTACCGAAATCAGAAGACATTGAACCCTAAATTTATGATATTCGAATGAAACAAGAACCGAACTGTAAATGAGCTAATAATCAACATAAACTAAGCAAAATGTTAAAATAAGTTTAATAGGTTATTAGTGACAAGATGGCGAGTCTAATGGACCATTAAACCATGTTAATTACTTGATTTGGTCAAGATTCGAACCACAGGCGACTGAACAGTGGGACAAGCGACTGGTCGATTGGATGAACACCAATCTCACAATTGAATCTTGCGATTGGGTCAATCGGCCGAATGCACCATGCGAATGAACTCAGTCGGCCGACTGAACCAATCGCAGACTCAGCCAACAGATTGAACTAAGTCGCATGTCTCATTCACCCGAATGAGCTCAGTCGCATAAAAGGACAACCGACTGACTTCTATCGAATGATTCATTCGCACGAATGAATCAGATTGAATTTAAACTATACACCTTGAACTAAATTTTGAATGTATAACTTTCTAATGGTTCTGTGTCTTGTGTTTCAGGTCAATGGCTGATAGATGGTCCATCAATTCAAAGCACAATATATGTGCTCATTTGGACCATACGACTCGGAATGGGGACGAGTTTACAGAGATCATTGCGTTCCTTCGACGTTCTTAGCTACATAAAGCCATATCCACACCGTGTACTCCTTACAGGTCGTTACATCAGGCTTTCTGGGAAAATGCCTTCGTAGATCGTTCACGTGAGCCTTACAGCATACAGAGCTCCATTCATGGTCATGATATTGAAATTACAGCAGCTGACTACATCCACCAGACTAATCCCCACACCAGACTACATCCATTTACAGTCAGAGGTTGCTTTCTGAGGATTAAGTACGCTGGGGACATCAACTCAGGTGTGCTCAACAAGAGCAACCTATGTCCCCAGTATAAGTACTTGGCGCATGTGATCCTGAAGTGTATTGCTTCTCGGAGGGGTGGGTTTGATGACCTGTCAGACCAGATTCAGAATGCGTATGTGACACTGGTGCTGAACCACCCCTTCAGCTTCTCGAGCATGATCTTTTCATATTTGGTGGAGAATCAGGAGGCTAAGAGGAAGGAGGGTTTTTGTATGTACCCCATATTTCTACAGCTGATCTTCAACGAGAAGCTGCCATTACTTCCCAAGGAGAGCCATGCGTTTGCCTTAGATTATGGATGACACGACTTTGGGTCGCATGAGAGTTTATCAGGGCAAGCAGGTAAAATCCCAGGTAAAGAGGTTGATCGCCATCTGGCCAATGAAGATATGTGGCGCAAGGTAGACGCAAGTGGCGTCATGATGACAGCGATTCAGACGATGAGAGGCTATTGCTCCCAGAGCATGATTCGGACGATGATGACGGTGGGGATGCTGGGGATGATATGCCTGTTCCCCGAGGGGCACAGCTCAGATGTTATACCTCCAATATCTGCTCCAACATGCCACATAGCTAAGTCAGCGGGTTTCCACCAGGACGTCATACCTGGTGAGGAGGAAGAAGAGTCGGGGGAGGAGCCCTTGAAAGGACTGTGGGAAGCAAGGTTGTTCCCATAGTATGGACTCCGGGCGGTTGGTAAACGCCCCAGGGATTCGGAGAGATTGCTGCAGATCCTAGCTGGGCCCCTGAGTCAGCTAGCCATGTTTTTGGGGGAGCATCCACCTTGACTGGATCGAGAAAGAAAAGGATGGCTCAGCCCCACGGCCAGAAGAAGAAGAAGAGAAGACTCACCTTCGCCAACACCACAACCACTACATCTACCACCACCACTACCACTTCTACAGCCACACCATCCACCACCACAGCCACCACAGCTACCACTACCACCACCACACCTCCCACCACTGTACATATGCCAACCACCACCATATCTTTCACTCCTACATCACCTCCACTATGTCACAGACCCAACCCCATCTTCACCACAGCCACCACCACTACCACTAGCCACCAAGCAGGACCCTCATCCCATCCCGCACATATATATGGATCTCCTCTACCTCCATTTGGGGTAGAGGAACAACTTTATGCGCTAAACCGGACGGTGATGCGTTTACTAGCTGCTGGTGAGGAGAAGACGGCGCAGATCCTTCATCTGAAGATCTTACTGCAGCGCAGTCTCAGTAGATCTCGGAGCAGGCTCGGTTGATAGATGGGCAGGCCCAACAAATGGCTGCTCAGAGCCATGGATTGCCCAACTCCAAGAGCCCAGTGTCACATCTACTAAGAAGATTGAAGAGTTGGAGGAGGCTAAGAAGACCATCATGCTAAAGCTTAAGGGATCTAAAGACGAGCCACTAAAGATTAAAGAGGGAGACGAAGATGATGAGGATGATGATGAGGATGATGATGATGAGACTGAGGATGATGAGGGGATTGAGGATGGGAGGACAGAGGAGAGGAATGAGGATGATGATGATGAAAGAGGAGATGCAGCTGCATCTGCCTCAGCTCAGGGTCAAGATAGAAGATCAAAAAGAAATCAAGACCAACGAGCTTCCTCTTCTGCCTCACCTACTGCTGATCCAGCGATTCAAGATAAAAGTAATGATTAGATGATCATGTATTTGATAGCTTTTGTACTTGAATCATGTATTAAACTTATGTATTTGATGTTTATATTAAGATTAATGTATTTCTGTCTTAATTGTTAACTAATGTTTGTGTGTTGAATGTTTTAAATCAAGCAGATCCTAATTTCCAAAGAGATAAATAAGATATTGCTCCCCTCCAACAGGTCAAGACTCAACTAACGTTGATTCTTGATCTGCAGGATATTGTCAGGAGATCGGTTATGTATACTCCTGAGGAAGGAGAAATCATTCATAATTTTACTGACGAGCAATTAGCTGAGATCTTCAAGTTAAATCCCGATGAGATTGTGAAGAATGCTCCAACGTGCGACTCAACAAGTGACGAAGAGCTCAACGACATTGATGAAATAGAGATAGAAGATGTCACTGCAGAGCACTACCCTCAGTATGCTGACAATGACAGAAATGTGGTCCCCAATCTGGGTGAATCCCTTGTTAGTGATACATTTGAGGTGTTAGACAAAATGGAGCAGGAGTCAGAGAAGACAGAGGGAACGGCACAAGCCTCAAATGATGATGTTGATATCCGAAAGGCTGAGTGGGCTGCCTGTTTTGAAGAAGTTAGAGCCCAACACGATGCACCTAAACAGGACGCCTACACCAAACTCTACAGAGTCAAGAAACATCATAATGTGTGAGGCAGGATTATAGCATGGGCATATTTTGAGGACCTTAATGTCTATGCAGTTAAGAGGGAGAAGGGCATAGAGTATTTTAGATTTCCACATGATTTAAAGACTCTACCAGGTTTTGAGCTCAACCAGCTGGCCAAACTGAAGCTGTTGTATGCTGACCCGAGAAAGATGTCAGGCTGGTTTGAGGCTGCCCTAAGGAAGGAGTACCACACCAGGTAGGTTCACTTCAGACCCTAACAGCCTACAAGGTACATTAGAAGGTCTGAAGTTGATGCCATTACTGGAAAGCCAAAGATAGTGTTGAAGTGGAGTCATCCACGCATGATGTCAAGAATCCCACTCAGGGAAATGCTACAGGACTTCACTCCACACTTTAAGTGGTGGTACTTCGATTGGAGGACTGGAGAAGCGGTCATAGTCCTAAACAAAGAGGGCCAAATGGATACTATCAGGGTATTTGACCCAATGTGGCTTACCAACTTGTCAGCTAATGATGTCTACACTCTATACAAGTGCCCACTGTTCTACGATACACAGGATATAGTACAAGCCTTCCAGTTCCAGAATGTCATAAGACTCTGTTTTGCATTTGAGATTCATGTAGGAGTCATAAAAAAGGATAAGTACAAGAAGTATGAGGAGGTAATGAAGAAAACAAGACATTAGAGAGATCTAGGTCCAAGGGGGAGTTTGTTGATACATGTATGTCCCTAGATCATGATATGAATGTAATAGATCTTGTTTGTCTGATTCTGAGGTAATGCTTGGAATGATTAATGAAATGATATTGCTTGTTTGTTATTTATAATGTTTAATACTTCATTAATGAGTCGATGTTGAATTGGTTAATTAGGTTTGTGGTTGTTTGAATTGTTACACATAATGTTATATTAATTAATACATTCAAACTTAACAAAATGAAGTTCTCATGCGAATGGCCCATGCGAATGGACCATACGCATGAATAACTTCATAGGAATGACTCAGTCGCACGACTGAACCAGGAGACTGGATCAGTCATATGATTGTAACATAAGATTGGCTCAGTCGCACGACTGAACACTCAGTGTGCGGATGAATCAGCCGCATGGTTCAATCACACGACTGAACCATTCAATAATGGTTCAGTCGTACGAATGAACAATACTAACCTATAAATACAACCCAATTCGTGGAAAAACGAGAGCATTCATTCTATTTCGACTCCAGACGTACCCTAGCCGTCCAGAAGCCTCCAAGTTGATACTCCAAGTTCATAGAACGCTGTAGATCGATTCCTAATTGATTCTTAACGTTTGATTCAATACTTTATTGATTCAACGTGCGTTCTCACTGATTGGGTCGCCAATCAAATAGGATTCCGCACTATTTGGTTTGGTTTACACGTTAATCATTCGGTATTTCGTTCTAATACCAGGTTCTAACAGTTAGCATTGTGGAGGTGGTTGCTGGTCTGGGTTCATCACCTGTGGGGTGAATAGGGATGTCACCAAGAGCTATGCGCTCAATCATACCTGGAAGTAATAAAGTGTACCTTCCAGTGAAGTTGGTGGACACCTTCTTCAAAGTCTTGAAGATGGTAGACCTGATGTGAGGAATAGTTAGAGCAGCTGTACAGGCAAGCATACTCTATTCCAACTCACAGTTGATTATGTGCTCATGAATTGGGGATACATAAAGAATGTCTCCCTTTGAAGATTTTCAATGAGATTGGTGAACACAAATCTTGAGTAATTGAAGTGGAGGCCCTCACCAGTCCATGAACTAAGCATCCTAGTTCATAAGGGATTTGATCTCATCCCCCAGATCTGTTGGACGGACAGTGAAGAACGACATGTAGGAGGAACTTCCAGTTGTAGGAGAAGTTGTACTTGTAGACTGTCGACCTGCTCACATCTCCACCATATCCCATGAGGATATAAGTGTTGTCTAAATCTTCTTTGGGGAATTCAGTAGGAGCTCCTTCATCATGAAGCTTTAGATGCTCCCTCATGATTTGTTTAGTGATGATCAACTCCTGTCCAAAAATGCTGGACCTTGGTACACGAATGCCATTTAGGGTTTCGGCTTGACCATTTCCCCAAAATTCGGCCATTTGGTTGGAGTAAACAGTGGGGTTAACGGTAAGGGCTGTATAGTAAGATGATTGGGTGAGAAAGGAGATGATTTCAGAGAAGTCAACATCTCTTGATGAATCAAGAAGTGCGACTTGGTTGTGCTGAGGGTTGAGTTCCATTGGAGAAAGGTGAATGAAGATGAATTTGAGCTTGGGTAATATTGAAGTAGAGAATATTTCTAGGGCAGTAAAAATTTCAAGTAAGAAGATGAAATTGAGTAGTCGGGATTATTTAAAAGAGAGTGGGAAGGTGGTAATGGGGGTTAGGATAAGGTGATGTGATGTTTTAGTGGAAGAAATGACAGTGGCGGTAAGGTTAAAATCAGTTAAATAATCTGACATCATTAACAAAATCTTTGGTTTTTATAGTGTGGGGCCCAAGAGATTTTCGTTACACAGTGAAATCTCTCTTCAGAATATAAAACATTTCCGAAGGTAATTTGTCTTCCGAAGACAATTCTTACTTCCGAAGCAAAAACTTTGCTTTCGAAGGTCAGGATTGCTTTCCGAATAGAGAGTGTGTATAAGTCTTGGAAGTAGATCTGATATTAGATCAATCGCTTCTTCCGAGAACAAAAACTCTTCCGAGAAGAAAATTATCCTTTGAGAAATTTTGCTTCGGAAGTTATGAAAATAGCTTCCAAGGGTTAATTTCTCTTCGGAAGAAATTTACACTTAGAAAATTTCAGAGAGACCTTTTTGTAACAGGGCTTAAATTGTATTGACATAAGACATTACATATTAAAAGGTTTTCAAAAGAGTTAATATAATCAATGTTTATCATCCCAATAGCTGTTATGAAATACTTAAATCTTTGTTCATCAAAAGCTTTGGTAAACAAATTAGCATATTGTTCATTTGAGTCAACTTTGATTAGTTTAATCAGATTTTTCTCATGAATATCTCTAATGAAATGGTATCTGATATCAATATGCTTTGTCTTGGAATGCTTCACCGGATTTTCAGTAATGGAGATTGCACTATTGTTGTCAATATGGATAGGAGTAGTCATAAAGTTGAATCCATAGTCTAAAATTTGTTTCTAAATCCATAGCAGTTGAGCACAATAGCTAGCAGCAGCAATGTATTCAGCTTCATCAGTTGATGTAGAGACACTGGATTGCTTCCTGCATTTCCATGAGATGATCCTTCCACCAAGAAATTGACATCCTCCTTATGTGAATTTCTTGTCAATGTTGCAGCTGCCAAACTCAATATGAGAGTATCCATAGAGATTGAAATCCTTGTTTCTAGGATAACAGAGACCTAGTTTGGGTGCTCCTTTGAGGTATCTAAGGATTCTCTTAACAGCAGTTAGATGGGACACCTTTGGAGTAGCCTGATATCTTGCACAGATGCAGGTAGCAAACATGATATCAGGTTTATTGGTTGTGAGATACATCAGAGAACCAATAATTTCCCTATACTGATGTTGATCAGTATCCTCCCCTCAAGGTCAAGAGAAAGATTGTGGTTTCTGGGTATGGGTGTCTTGGCAGGCTTACAATCTATCATCTCAAATCTTTCTAAGATGTCAGAAACATACTTACATTGATTAATGAAAAACCCTTCTTTCATTTGGTTCACTTGAATCCCAAGGAAAAAGTCCATTTTTCCCATGGAACTCATCTCAAACTTGTTCTTCATAATGCTTTCAAAGTCCTTTCACATTTGGTCATTTGAAGAACCAAATATGATGTCATCGATATAGACTTGAACAAGCAAAATATCCTTTCCAGGCTTTATGATGAAGAGAGTTTTGTCAATGGTACCTCTAGTGTAGCCATTCTTCAGAAGAAACTGAGACAAGGTCTCATACCACAGCCTAGGCGCTTGGTGCAGCCTTATAGAGCTTTATCCAATTTGCACACATAGTTGGGGTGTTGTGGGTCTTCAAATCCTAGAGGTTGGCACACATATACTTCCCTATCTATACCCCCATATAGAAAGGCACACTTGACATCAAGCTGGTAGACAGTGAAGTCCTTGGATGCAACATAAGCAAGGAAGATCCTAACTGCCTCAAGTCTTGCAACAGGTGCAAAGACATCAGTATAATCAATTCCTTCCTCTTGGGTGTATCCTTGAACAACAAGTCTAGCTTTGTTGTTGATGATCAAGCCTCTATCATCTCTCTTGTTTCTGAAAACCCATTTAGTGCCTATAGGTACTTGACCAGATGGTAGCGGACATAGGTTCCATACCTTCTATCTCTTGAACTGAAGCAGCTCCTTTTACGTCGATTCAAGCCAGCTACTATCTTTCAAGGCATCTTCCACCTTCTTGGGTTCCATCTGGGATAGAAAGCATGAGTACAAGCAGACATTCCATGATGAGTCTGCCCTCTTGTTCTCACACCTTCAGAGACATCCCCTATGATGTTCTCAGTTGGAAGAGTGTTATGAATTATAAGACGAGGAATCACTTCCAGCTGTAGAGACAGATCCAAATTGGACATGTTATGCACAGGAACTAGTACACTTAGTCCAGCTATGGTTTCAAAGTCATTCAATGAGGACTGATTGAATGAATGAGAAACATCATCAATGGTTGGTTGTGAGGTAGTATTAACAGTTGCCCGTTCCTTCAAAATACTACTTTCTTCTGCCTGGTGTTATGGTGGATCACTTGATGAGTTTTGAGGATCATCAAGTGATTCACTTGTTAAAGCTTCACTATTCCTTGATATGGTTAAGCTATCAGATCTGTGAACATTAGAAACTTCATTTATTACAGCTCTTGGGGAGTTTGGAAGAGGTCTGGGTAGCTCAAATAGTTGATCATCAACAGCAGTATCAGCATCATTTTGAGCACTTGTTCCAGCTAAAACATTCTCACAAGATGGTTTAGAATAGTTTTAAAACAGTTCTAAATCAAAGATATGATCAGGGTCACTCCCCCTAACACAAGGAGTGTGCTCATTAACAACTATATTGGATGACTCCTCAAATTCTTGATTCTTAATGTTGTATACTCCATAAGCTTTGGAGCTAGAAGAATATCCAACAAAGATAGCATCATTGACTTTTCAGAAAATTTTGCTAAATTGTCTTTTGTGTTAAGTATGGTACACCTACTGCCAAAGGATCTTAGAAAGCCAATGAATGGTGGCCTCTTGTTCCATAGCTCATAAGGGGTTTTCCCATGTGGCTTAATTACAAGAACTTTGTTCTGCACATAGAATGAAATGCTAACTGCCTCTACCCAGAATGTAAGGGGCAGTTTTGAATCAGCTAACATAGTTTGAGCAGCCTCAATAAGTGGCATATTTCTCCTCTCAGCAACACCGTTTTGTTGAGGAGTTCTGGGAGCACTGTATTATCTGGTAATCCTTTTTTAGTTACAGAATCAGTCAAGAACGAAGTTCTTAACTCACTCCCTTGATCACTTCTAATAGTTTTAACCTTGTGATCAATTTGATTTTCTATTTTAAGAATAAAAGATTTTTTATATTTCAGCAGTTTCATCTTTAATTTTTAAAAAGAATACCCATGTGAATCTTGTAAAATCATCAACTATCACAAGGTAGTATGATTTCCTTCCAATGCTCATTATACTTGTGGACCAAAAAGATCCATGTGCAAGAAGTGTAATGGAGTAGTGATAGAGTTAATACATTTGGATTTATGAGAGGTCCTGTGTTTCTTCCCTTTCAGGCATGTAACATAGTTATCTTTGCAGAAAACTACTTTTTAGGCAACCCATGTACCAAGTTATTTTTAGCCAATTTATCCATTATCATAAAATTTACATGACACATACGTTTATGCCACAATGTTGACTCATCACTATCAACGTTGGAAAAAAGCATGATAGTTCACCCAATAGGGAAGCATTGTTCATATCCAGGTTGTACATATCCCCTTTCATGGGAGATCTAAGAAGCACCAATTCCGGAGGAATGGTCATCCTGGCTTGAGGATAATGCGCTCATGTTCTGTGAAAAGTATGTGGTGCTTTTGAACACAGAATTGAGAAACACTTAACAGATTATGTTCAAGTTGTTTGACAAAATTAACTTTGTCAACTTTTAACTTACCATTGGATATACTCCCTCTGCCAGAAATATATCCTCCGACCTCACCTCCAAATTGGATAGGACCTCCATCATAGTGTTGAAACTGTTGAAGGAGAGATCGGTTCCCTGTCATGTGCCTAGAGCATCCACTGTCCACAATCTAGACATTGTTGTTCTTATCATATGGATGTTCCTGCATATAAGATGTGATAGTTAGTTTTGATTGGAACCCCAAGCCTTGTTGGTATTGGGTTCTTCCAAGGATAGTGACATAATTGAACCAAAAGATATGCATGGGGGTTCAATAGATGTCTTTAAAGAAGAGGTTTGGGCTGTAGCATCTTCCTTGATCTTCCAGTCCATCCTTTGATCAATCTTGGACGATGAGCCTATACAGGCTTTGGTAGCATGGCCTTCTTCCGAAGCTTCTTTCTTTTCGGAAGAAGTCTTCATCACCTTTTCTTCTGAAGCAGTCTTTTTCTGACATGGTTTCAAGGGAATCTTCTTGTTCTTCCGAACTTTAGCAGCATTTGCTTCCGAGGCCATTTTCCCTTCGGAAGAAACAGTTTCTTTTGAAAGCAACCTTGCTTCGGAAACCAGCTTTCCCTTCTTCATCACTTGAACTGTTTGAAAAGGTCCAAATGTGAAACCTTCCCTGACTCCTTCTTCCTAGCATTATTTGCATAATGTGTGCTTGCAGGATTGTAGTAACAATCTTTTTCC
This sequence comes from Flaveria trinervia, assembly GCA_025506515.1. Classification (NCBI taxonomy): domain Eukaryota; kingdom Viridiplantae; phylum Streptophyta; class Magnoliopsida; order Asterales; family Asteraceae; genus Flaveria; species Flaveria trinervia. The sequence continues at coordinate 87,947,297 of CM046444.1, read as the reverse complement.
ATATGATTGTGCAGACCACACATTATGCATACAATGTTAGTCTTTTGGGATTGTGAAGGTTGCTGTTTCTTGGGCTTCTTCTATTCATAAACAACCTTTCCCTTCAACTTCTGATTCTTTGGCAGGGTAGGAGTGCTCGTACTACACTCTTTTCCTGAATCAGAAATACCTAACACTTGGAATCCAGCTGAGATAAAGACACCTTTCTGCTTTCGGTCAATCTTCAGCTTCAACTCAGCCACTTTCTTGGCAGTTCTTCTAACAGCTTTAGCTCTGCTTCTTCTGGCCTTGGTAGTTAGGATTTGATCTTCACAGGAGGAGATGGGTACTTTTACATGTTCCTTCCCTGTGGTGGCCACTATTGTTGCTTCATCCTTTAACTTTGAGGAGGAAGGGTTAGCAGTTGGAACCTCTTGCTCCTCAGTACCACATCTGGGTTGTCTAATAGACTCATAAGAGTGTGGTGGAGCAGTTTTATTAGTTCCCAACCCTCCTTTGTTTTGATAACAGAGTTTGGAGTGGGAGGATGATGCAAGAATAGCTTGGAAGTTCTACTCAGAAATAGCATGCTTCCTGGCCTAAGCATCAGTAACGACAAGCTGGGCTTGAGCCTCAGACAATTTGGATATCAGATCCTTGATTTGAGTCTTGTAGTTGGTGTGTTCATGGTTTAAAAGAGACACAGTTTTCTCTAACTCCTCAATTTTCTTTTGATAGTCAGATTCAGCTCTTTTAAAATTAGATTTTATAATATTTAAAGACTCAATATCAGATCTGATTTCCATATTGTAATCCTCATAAAGTTTAACTTTAGCTATACAGGCTGGAGTACAAAGATGTTCATATACCTAAGTATCATTTGTTCCTGCCATGAGAGCTTGAGCGGGAGTCACATCCTATACCATGAAGCTCCAGTCAACTTCTTGAGCCATTACAACTGTTTCAGTTGACTTCCAGTGGGCTTTGAGGTTGAGGTATGTGTGGAGGCCTGTGGGGTTCACGGATTGGTTTTGGGAGCCTTTCATTCCCTTGCAAAGTGACCAAGTTGGTTACAGTTGTAACACTTTGATTTGGTCTTGTGGAACCCAAACTTGCTAGTAGTTGGGTTTTGAGGGAATTGCCTTCCAGTTCTCTTAAAGAACTTCTTCGCTCTATAAGTTAAAAGAGCCATCTGTTGGACAATGTCCACATACTCTACATCATCTGGATTGAAACACTCAAGATCATCAAAACTATATTGAAAATCCCTGAGTGTCCACTTCCTGAGACAAAAGCATAACTTTCCTGGAAGGAATTGTGTTGAGCCTGTTGAGACCTTGGAATCTCAGAAAACATGATGTAAGGTCTAGAAGAGTCGGATGGCTACTCGTAAGTCAGGCAGTGCTAAGGTTGTGGGGGTGCTGAGCTTTCTTAAACCATTAAAGCGTTGCTAGCAGGAAGACTCTGAGGACGGCTTGCTTGATGGCCCTTCTTACTTTCCATCTCTAAACGATATCCATCAAGGATGCCGTAAAGTTCAGTCAAAGTGAGTGTGTTCAAATTCTTTATCCTCTTCACAGAGACACAGTAAAATATCCACTGGTTTGGAAGAGAACTCATGAACTTTCTCCTGAGATCTCTAAGTTCAGGAGTGATCTTCACAGACTAAAGAGAGGAGATAAGATCCATATACCTGAAATACTGTTGGCTAAGGGTCTTTCCAGCAATATAAGTGATGTTCTCAAACTGCTGCTTCAGTGAGTCCTTCTTCGAGTTGTTGGAGCTTGAGTACATCTGAGCAAGAGCATCAAAAAATTCATTTGTAGACTTACAATGCTCAAACCCCACCACGATGGAGTTCGGTATTGCAGTCAAGAGGATTGTCATAGCATTACTGTCGATGTCTATCTTCTTTCAGTCTTCATCAGAGTAGTCATCAACAGCTTTTTCGATCATGGCACCATTTCCAACGGGTGATGCCACTTTGGCTTATACGGGCCATTGACAATGGATTCCACATCTTGCTATCTTGGTATCTGATGAAGCCTTCCATTCTCATGCTCCAAGATCTGAATTTTTAGGAGTAATGATGGGAGCCTTTGTCATAGTTCCCATCTCTACTTCGGACTTGTTAAGGGCCATTTAAGTGAGTGAGTTGTGGGGAGGAGTGAAAAACAGGTTGATTTAGATGGTTAGATCATGCAATCAAGAGCTTGAGATGCTCTGATACCAATTGCTGGATCGGTTAAGGGTCACTTAACACTTTGTTTTCTCTCAAACTCACTTGAACAACACTCGGAAGAATATAAAGTCAATAATAGTTGATCACAATATAGTAAGTAATACAGAACACAGAAAATAATTTTCAAAGTACTTGCATATATTGCTTCTCAACTCAAATATTACAAGACTCTTACAAGCTTAGTTTTTTCGAGTTACAATGAGAAACTATATATAATACTACCTACAGCCGGATATACTTTGATACTAGCTGGGATCCTATAACTAAAGCCTATACTACAAGACTATAGTTTAAGGTATCTCGGATAAAGTCTTATCTGAGATTTGGTAGTCAGGACATGTCCTTGACTTACCTTTTGTCACCAACTATAATTGGTAACATGTACTATCATAAAAGGTAAACAGTGGAGTAAAGTATGGTCAGCTGCATGGCTCTTCGAGAAAACACCATACAGTATCAGAGGTCTACAGCGAAGTGTCAGAGACCATACTTATGGCCACTGGTTCATAGTAGTGCCTTCTGAAGGTTAAATGGCTTGAGAAGAACAAGTACTTCCGAAGCCATTTATACTTCGGAAGAGACTGCTTCTTCTAAGGCTTGGGAACTTCTTCTTTTCATATTACTTCGGAAGTAGTCTTCTGCTTGCTCTTCTAAGACTTAACCTTCGGAAGCATGCTCTTGACTTCGGAAGTAGAGTTCTGTCTTCGGAAGCTAATCTTTCACTTTATCTTCGGAAGAACTCTACAACCTTCGGAAGTTCCATGCTAAGCTTCGGAAGCCTTTGGTTTTGGTTGCAGCTTTCTTCTTGATCTAACACATTTCAAATTGAAATCTTTAATGTGTTATCATACACTTGATTGATCAAGTTACATTGATGTAAGTTGTAACACTTGAGGGTTAATATGTAACTATACATAGAGAAAGGGAATTTGTAAATTAATATAGAAATACTTCCTTCATCTGCTGCAGCTTTAAAATATGTTGAAGGTGAAATGAGGAAAACAAAGACCTAGCCATAGAAGAACGACTAAGTGTAAGTATTAATCAAGCTTATCTTCTTTTTATGTATCATAAGGCTGTAATATTTTTTCTCTATGTAAACATCATAAAATAGATGAGTTTTCATCTCAAAGGATATTTAATATTGCATATATTGAAATCAAGGATATTCATGTACATATCTATCAACGTTACAATATGTTTGTATCTTGATCTCTTTGTTCATGAACTAGTGCATTAACATATATAAGTTGGTTATTGTTTGACTATTTATGGAATTGAAGTTAATATCCGACGAGTATTTTCTTCTTCTTATATTATGCTTTATCTTTATTTAATTATTTGTATTATGTTTGCAAGAATTTGCCTGTGTAGCTTGAAGTTTGCATTCTAGTTTTTTAGTAATGAAGTATGTTTTAAAAAATTATACTATTTCAAGGAAATAAATAACAATGTTTTTAGTAAGGTATGTATCGACAGATTATTTTTTTTACATTTACTCCATGGGATTGAATATCATGAATCTGTGTATTAAAACAAAGTCAAACTAGCATAAGTACAATACAAAAAGCAATACCTTTTTTAAGTGATCTGCATCAGCTCTGCTAAAATCTTAGTGAATTATGGCTTGTGCTAAATATGTGATCCGGTATTAAGGAAATACACTAGGTAGTCGCTATCACAAGATAAGACTTTCCACATTTAATATATTATACTTCTAACCTATAATGTTGGCTTCAATGATGAAAAATAAAATTAATTACCCATGTTGATTACTAAAGAGTTATGCACTTACGGATATTACAATTCTACCACGCAATGACTCTTGGAGTATGTGGCTACATTTATTGCCTTTCCTATGTCATAATTGATCTCCACTCTATTTACCCTAATTATGATGGATTTTTAAGAATAGCTTCCTGTTGAAGATTTTTGTCATACTTGGCTAGAGTGAAATACGAATAGAATTAATTTATAATGCCAAAAGTGTGAAGCGGGAATGTTGGAGTGAACTAGAAAAGTTTGGGTAGAGCCGGATCTAAGCTGCAGGACCGGTGAAGGGTGGTCACTTACAACACAACAACACAATAAGGAGATTAGCTTGACTAATCAAACAGTAAAACTGGATTAACCACAAGAGATGATACTAAGAACACAAGTGAATAAGAGACAGAACAAGATAGAAAAATACACAAGGAGATGGTTTTCAAGATTGCAGTATATTGCCTTCTCAAGTTCTATTACAAGTGTTACAAAGCATCATCGAAAGTTACAAGTACTTGAGATACATATACTACATCCTACAGTTAGCTATAATTTGAAGGCCAGCTGGATACATTTGACTAGACACAAACAAAATCAATTGTAGAGTCAAAAGGCATATATCACATCCTAATATATTACAAAAAGAATAAAGCACATGAAGTAGAAAGTTACTAACTCAAGACCTCAATGTACAGTTACTAAAAGCATGGACCTTTTCACCAACTCATGTCAGTTGGTGACTTTACAGAGTTGCAGAAGAAAGGGGTCCAGCTTTATGTAAAGTACATCAGATAAAACATGTATATTAAAAGTCTTCGGAAGAAATCTATCTTCAAGTGTTGGCTTCGAAAGACTTTGACTCTGAAGCTTCGAAAGACTTCATCTTTGGATTCGGAAGATATTGGTCTTGGCTTCGGAAGATTTCACATTTAGAATATTTCTGTTGCACGTGTGAAACTTCCGAAGAATTCTTCTTCAATGCACTTGTGCAGCATGCAGGAGACTTGAAGTGTTTGAGTTGCATTAGCCTTAACATATATTCCTTACATAAGCATTGGCTAGGTAAAGGACATGTAGTAAGAGAGGTACATCGACAACGAGGTGATGAAGGGAATGCCACGATTGGTACGAAAAAACCCACAACCCCTTACCACATCTTAACAACACACACTCACGTGAAATACAGCAATTCAATACACAAAAAGTGCCATTAAAGGAATGTATGCTATTATGATTTTCTCAAACATTTGGTTTAGTAATGCCTCCCAATGCTGCTTAGAAAGTGGTCGTGTGATAGCCATGATGCCTAGGAATCCCTCACCACGTTGCCTTAAAAGGGGGTTGTGATGCAAATGGTGGTTTAACTATTACTTGACATCATTTTATAAACTTATTAGATAGAATGAACATAACTGACACAATCACAATAGAATGCTATTAGACACTCGGAACACCTTTTGCTTAATAATTAAACATTTTTCTATATTTCTATGCATATATAGGTTGGGAAAGCCTAGCACATGTCAACACCTATTCGGAGGAGCTAATACGGACTTAACAGAGTGAACAGATTGATTGTTCACACAATTTTAAGGTTGACATACATTGACGTAGTTGCTAAGCTGCCTAAATCACATCAGGATAATTACCACAAAAGTTTTATAGGTTTAAGACTACCCTTTCAACTTTTGTTACCCTCTTACAATAATACAACTTTACTCTTCATAAATTGTATTGCAACCAAATGAAAGCACACACATACCATACCACAAAACTGCATTCATGTGCTTTTGGACCTCAACAATGTCATTTAAATGAGTTTCCACCAATTACTTCTTACAAGCCCGTCTTTTTCTATTTAACGCGATGTTTGCGCCGCAACGCGTGTGGGCATTCACTAGTAAGTAATAATTTGGGTGGATGAAAATTAACCTAACAAGATATATATAAAACTTTTGGTATGCAAGAGTTGATTTGGTGACTTTTAATTTCCTAAAGGTATTTGTTCATGATCTAAAGTAGTAGGGAATCCACGTTAGATTGTGACATCCGCAAACATTTAAACTGAGAATTACCATGTTACAAAACACACATTGTTAATTAAACCTTCTTACATTGGACTTTACATGCGTTTTAGCGATTCGTAATGACACTTTCATATTCCTATTACTGAAGGTATGGTATTTGATACTTTAAAAGCGTTTGAATAAAAAGTCTTATCAAATATAGAATATTTTATTATGATTGATAATCTGTTATTATAAATATTATAGATACAATAATACAACAAAAACAAGCTATAAAATGTTGTTGTTGTTATTACTAACTTTATAATAATAATTATTAATAGTAGTATCAGTATTAGTATGATTATAATTGTTATCATTGTAATTAGTCTTTGAAATATATTAAATTATAGCATTAACTAATAAATTTAGTCACAAGTACCAAGATTATTAAATACCCAAAATGCCCCTAGAAATTGTCGTCGTCGTCGTCGTATAAGAGTAAAGTAAGTGGCTAATCACAACTGGACACTATAATTAGTGACTTACGATACTTGACATAAACTGAGCTATTCCCTTGAATTACTATGTTAGTGTTTGAATCTTATAGTGTCTTAGTGGATGGACGAGAGTGTTGGACCAGGGTTCACGAATGGAAGGCCTCGAGCTGAAGAGGTGGCTCGTGAAGAGCCTGAGACCCCTCACCCGGTGGGTGGTGATGAGAGTGCTAACTTAAGGGCCTTAGTGAAGGAGGCAGTGATGGTAGAGGTTCACTAAGTCATGCAAATGATCTTACCGTCTATAGTGATTGAAGTTGTCAAAGTTATGCGAGAAGGAGAAAGGAAGGAGAGGAATATGTCCTTAGGAGGGAGAGAGCAACCGGAGACTGAGACGGTTGTCTCAACTGACGAGGAGGAAGAAGAAGAGCCTGTGCCTGAGGTAGCACGAGGCTGTAATTATCGGGCATTTAAAAGATGCAAGCCCTCGACTTTTGGCAGAATTGCACTGCTGTTGCTGCTTACCGGTGAGCAAGAGAGATGGAAGTTATGCTCGATATCTGCAAGTGCAGGGAGGATCCTAAGGTGAAGTCTGCCACTCACTCATTTATGGAGTCGGCCTTGTGTTGGTGGCACAATATTGTCCAGGACGAGGGTAGTAGGGCTATCGGTAAAATGAGGTGGCCAGAGTTGAAGAAATTTGTGATTGAGGAGTTCTATCCTCACCTAGAGTTAGACAAGGTTGAGAGAGAGTTCCTGCAACTGGAGGGGGGAACCATGACACACCAGTATTAAACCACTAAATTCAATGAGATGGCACGACTGGTGCCGGATCAGGTGACACCTCTTTTGCGAAAGATGACAAGGTATATTCAGGGCTTTCAGGCGGATATCCGTAGGCACATGATCGTTGCCCCGCCGAGTACGTTCAGGTCGGTGGTTGATTTGGCTGGAATGTTGTATGATGAGCAAGAGGTGGTGGTGGCAGAGGTGAGCAAGAAGGGTGGCAGTGACCGGAACTCAAACAGGAAACGATTTGGACATGGCTGAGCCGCTCCAAACAATAACATTGCGAAGGTGGGCGACTGACGTATGGTCACACCTGACGCGGCGTCAAAGAGATGCGGTAAATGCGGGAAGGAGCATTCGGGAGAATGCAAATAGGGTTCGAACATCTGCTTCAAATGTAGGAAGTCTGGTCATATGGAGAGATGATAGAGTTATAAGGTGTTATAACTATAGAGAAAACGGTCATCTGAGCAGGGATTGTAAGAAGCCGAGGGCAGAGAATTCCGGGGGAGGGAAGAAGACCAGGACCGAGGGGCAGAGGGTGAGCACCAGGGCATCCACAATGACTCAGGAGGAGGCTAGGACGAACCCCAATGTTGTGTCAGGTACGTTTCTAGTAAACCAAACTCTTGCTTTTGTGTTATTTGATTCTGATGCTAGTAAGATGCTTCTTACTTGGGGTTGGGTTTGCGTGTTGATATAGTGAGGAAAGGTTATAGCTTACGCATCCTGACAATTGAAAGTTCATGAGTTTAATTATCCTACCCATGACTTGGATCAAGCAGTTGTGGTTTTCACGTTAAACATTTGGAGGCACTACCTGTACGGGATGAAGTGCACAATCCTCAAAAACCACAAGAGCTTGAAGTACTTCTTTGAGCAGAAGGATTTGAATATGAGGCAGAGGCGATGGTTACAGCTCATAAAGGATTATGATTGTAAGATGCATTACCATCCGGACAAGGCCAATGTGGTGGTAGATGCCCTTAGCTGAAAAGAGAGACCCGAGCAGATTTTAGTGAAAGCTTATCAGTTTGTGATGACCTGCGATGTGATGAAGCAGGTCCGGGAGTTTCAAGATGAGGCATTGAAGGAAGACCATCTTAACTCTAAAAGAATAAGAGGTATGGTCACAAAGTTGGGTGAAAACACTCATGGTGTTAGAACGCGATTCGAAAGAATGTGGATTCCTCATTATGGAGATTTACGTAGGAAGATAATGGATGAAGCTCATAAGACTAGATACTCTATTTATCTCGGTGCTACGAAGATGTATCAACATATGAATAAATATTATTGGTGGTCGGGTATGAAGCGCGACATAGCAGCTTATGTGAGAAAGTTCCTTATTTGCTTGCAAGTGAAGGACGAGCACCAGAAGCCATACGGAAAGATCCAACTGTTGGATATACTAGAGTGGAAGTGCAAGCATATCACTGTGGACTTTATTACGAACTTACCGCATACCGCAAGAGGGTATGATGCCATATGGGTGATAGTTGACCATATGACAAAGAGTGTTCACTTCCTACCAAACCGTCAGACGTATTCATCCGAGAGGTTGGCGGATCTATTCATTAAGGAAATTGTGACTCATCATGGTGTGCCGGTGTCTATTGTTTTCGATCATGACACTTGATTTACATATAAATTTTGGAAGAAATTCCATGATGCGATGGGGACGAGGTTACACATTAGCACGGCTTATCATCCTCAGATGGATGGTCAGTCAGAGAGGACGATAAAGATGCTAGAAGATATGCTTCACGCATATGTCATTGATTTTGGAGGAAGTTGGGATTACCACTTACCGTTAGCTGAGTTCTCATACAATAACAGTTATCATGCCAGCATTGGTATGCCCCCTTATGAGATGCTATATGGTAGGAGATGTAGAACACCCGTTTGTTGGGGTGATGTTGGTCAGTAGGAGTTAGGAAGTATTAAGGTGATTGAGGCTATGATTGAGACGCTTGAAAAGATCAAAGCCTTTATGAAGGCAGCCAAAGATAGGCAGAAGTCGTATGCCGATAAGAGACGTAGATCGATCGAGTTCCAGGTGGGTGATAGAGTTACGCTGAAAGTCTTACCTTGGAAATGTATCATTCGGTTCAGGAAGCAGGGCAAGTTGAGCCCGAGATACATAGGGCCTTTTCGAATCATTGATCAAGTAGGAGAGCTGGCCTATAGGCTAGAATTACCCGATGAGTTAAGTGGAATACACCCGACATTCCATGTATCTTATCTGAGAAAGTGTTTAGCTGACGAGGATAAGGTTATACAAATGGAAGATATAGAGGTTCACGAAATGCTCAATTATGTGGAGCAACCGGTGACAATCATTGATCGCAAGGAGAAGAGGTTAAGGAATAAAGTGGTTCCTCTTATACGTGTACAGTGGAAGCATATGAAGGGATCCGAGTCTACGTGAGAGACTGAAGAAGTGATGAGGCAGCATTACCCACATTTGTTTGAGGAATAACAGGTTTTGGAGATGAAACCTATATAAAGGGGTGGACTTGTAACACCCCATATTTAAAAAAATAGGGAAATAAAGAATAAAAATGTAAGAAAAAGGAAGAAACACAATTAAGTCTAAGATGAGGGGCTAAATGTGTTAAAAGGACAAAAAGTATAAAAAGTTGGTGTAAAAGTGGGCATGGTCGCCGCACCTTTCTACATATGTTCTTTCAATTGGATTTAGAGTGAGAAAGTGAAGGAGCTCTTGGGTTTTGAAGAAGAAAAACAAAAATTCTAATTCAAGGTAAGAATTCATTATTTTAAGTTGTTCTTGGTTGGCCAATGCCTCGGTTATGTGCTTATGTGTTCGGGTGTGTGTGTTTTTGGTGGGTTTCTAGGCGGTTGAACTCATAGTGCAAATGGATTTGAAGAAGTCATACTCGAAGGTTGTCAAAGGTGAGTTCTAGACCCTCTTTTTTCATGTTGTATAGGATTTTGGAGCTAGAAATATATTTATGAATATTTTTATTAAATGGGTGTTTACACCTGAATGATTATATGTGTATGAATGTGGGTGAGGTATGATTATGGGTGATTATGTTTTTATGATTATGTTATGTTTATGTTTTATTGCTTAGGATGCTAGAACTAGGCTTAGAACATGATGTAAGTTGATTTGGGATAGAATTATAATGATAATAGTGTGAGTTAGTTGCCCGTGCGCCTAACGGTTGAATTTGCCTAAGTGTTGTCCCATGCGCCCAAATATTGGCCATGCACCTAGAATAAGCTGAAAATTGACTAAGTGTTCATGTGCCTAGAACAGCCCACACGCCTGCACAGTGCTCATGCGCCTAGTACCTTTCCCATGAGCGTAAGTGTTTCCATGCGCCTAAGCACTCTTGCGCTTGCATACTGCCCATGCGCCTAATACTTGAAATATTTTTCTGAACTTTTGGAAAAAAATTAAGGGCAGGCTTTGACTTGGGATATTCCTGGATGAGATGTAAGTTGACTTTATGATGTTATGTGTGATATGATGAATGATGTTATGTTATGTATGATCATGCTTATGTATGCTATGTTTCCTTATGTTCCTTATTATGTATTATGATGTGACTTTACGTGGTGTGATTATGATAATGAACGTAAAGTATAATCTTAACAAAGCGAAAGATTTAAGGTAATGAAAGTGGAACATAATGAATGAATGAATGAAAGTCTTGCAAGCAAATGACAGGAGGTTCACAACTCACTGAGAGTTGTTAGCTCAACTGTGTGCTTATAGCATGCGATCTTGGCTAACCCTAAGGGTCACACACAGGGAGTTAGACTACGTGACTACTCCATACGCGACCTAGATAGAAGTGAAAATATAATAAATGTACTAAAAGTGCGATAAGTACGAAACGTGCGATATGTGCGAAACGAACGATGATGGAAGATAATAATTATTACCAATTGTTAAATTTTAATGTTTTTGTGATGTAATGCAATGAGTAATATTTTGTAATCGTCCACGATGTATTATTTTGCAAAAACAATTATATATAAATGAAATGGTTTGTTTAAAAGAATTCCGTTGTGATGTTTTAGAATTTGAAATGTATATTATATGTTTTATGTGCGATGATTGACCAGCTGTAAGCGTTCTAGGAACGGGGCCTTACACGTCGTCGTCATCATCTTCGTCATTGTTGTCGTCGTCGTCATCATCATCGTTGCCATTGTCGTTGTCGTTGTTTTCGTTGTTGTTGTTGTTGTCGTTGTTGTCGTTGTTGTGGTTGTTGTCGTTGATGTCGTTGTTGTGGTTGTTGTCGTTGTCGTTGTTGTTGTTGTTTTTTTTTTATTATTTTTATTATGATTATAGTTATCATTATTGTAATTAGTTTTTCAAACATTTTAATAATATGTATTAATTACAAAAAATTATTATATTCGAGTAATTAAAAAAATATTATACAAATTGTTTGTACCATATTTGTGTTGTCTTAAGTAAAATAACATTTGTGACTTTCACTCATCCACTAAATATATATTAGAGTTAATTACATAAATGATCCATGTAGTTTATGTAAAATAACAGGTTTTGATACTAAAGGTTTTTTTAACAGTTTGGGATATTGTATTTTAAATTTTGTAACAAGTTTAGGTATTAAGATTAACATTCGTTAGTTTTTCTGTTAAGTTTAAATGGAATGACTAAAATTCTCATTTAGGGACCGCTTTTGTAATTTTATTTCTCTCTTTTAGTTGAGGGACTATTGTGTAATTAACTATTAAAAATAAAAATGAAATAATCCAACCCCAACCACCCCCATCGTCATCTCTCTTCTTGTCACCGTTGCCACTCTCTGTCGCCGCTGCCACTCACCATGGCCGCCACCTGCCATAACCTTGTTTAATACTACTTTGTTTACCTTCAAACGCTAACGTCTAAACACCCAACCATCAGTGAAACCCCTAATTGAGATCTGAAACCTAATTGATCAATGGTCACAAGAAATTAGGTAATGTGCAGATCAAATGTGAAGCCTAATTAAGCCTCGCGAATGCCCATGGTTGCACCACCCTTGATTTTGATGACCAGGTATCGATTTGGGGTTTTTCTTTTAAATCTTTTTAGGGTTAACAAGGTAAAAGGAATGGAGGTTTTTTGAGATGATGATAATGAAGCAATGGTAAAGGTGGAGATGATGATGGTGGTGGTGTGATAGTGGTGATGAGGCGGTGATGGTGATGATGCTGTGGTGGCGATGGTGTTAGTGATGGTGATGATGTGGGGGCTGGCGGTAGTTACTTCCAACTAGTGTTCATTGTTTAGTAGTGGTGGGGGCTGGTAGCGGTTGATCACCAGCAGTAGGGGCGGGCGGGGCGGAGGGGATGGCGTCGGCGGTGGCGGCGGCGGGCAGGGCGGAAGGGATGGCCGTCGGCGGTGGCGGCGGCGGGATCGGCGAGGATGGTGGTCAGTGCTGGTGGTGGTGAAATTAATTTCAAAACATAAGAAGTGTGTGTGTGTTGGGTCTATGTGCATTCATATAGATGCATATATAAAGTTATACACACAGTCCTTTTTATGTATTAATGGGATAAATAGTCTCTAAAAGATAAAATAACAAAAATGTCCTTAGATTTAGCTCAAAATTAACCTCTCTTGGTGTTAATATCCAAACTTATTATAAATTGAAAACACAATACCCATACTTGTTACAAAAAAATCCTTAATACCTAAAACTGTTATTTACGATAAACCATAGTACACTTGTGTATTTAATACGAATAACATGAGAGTGTTTTTATTTACCTAAAGATTTTATGTAACTTTAGTTTGCTTATATATGTTTTAATTAAAGGAGCAAGTAACGTTTAACTTGAGATTGGGAGAGTTTGTTGGAAAAACGTATGGCATTGTTTCCGGAACCGGAAGACAAACATCTCCGAACATGCAAGGCGAATGCTAGTGGATTCTCTTTGTTCATTGATCTCGATCTCGATGGCGTGCCATAGAAGACATGGGATTTCTAGGTCTTCCACCTTCAAAGAAGAGACTTATCGTCCTCCTATTAATCATGACACAACCTCCTCCTCCTCAGCTCCGTCCTCGCCTCTGGCCACTTGGAGGAACCGACACCCTCATCGCGAGTCTACTCATTCCTCTGCTCATGCTAATTCTTCGTCATTTCATGACACATCCAAGGTTTAATTTGTATTCTGCTTATAGGGTTTAATCAAGTAACTGATATGGAGGTCATGCATATTCAATTTATTTAGACTAACTTAACGATTTCTTTTCATGGATTCTAAAACATGTTCAACTTACAAGGAATGACATGACATGACATGATATGTTATTTAGTTTGTTATTAGATACGGGGTAGCATTACTCATGGCATCTCGCGATGTAAGCCAATTACTGAAATATATAAGCCCAAATGAAATTATTTAAAGCTTTTTGGTTGATGGCGTGCAGGTGGCGATTGCAACAGCTGCTAAAGCCAAACTACTTCTTCGAGAGATTAAAACTGTAAAAGCTGATTTAGCATTTACGAAAGAAAGAAGTGCCCAGCTAGAAGAAGAAAATAAAATGCTTCGAGAGGCTCATGAAAAAGGAGACCACCCTACAGATGATGACATGGTACGTACGTAGATCATACCTGCAGGCCACCAACTAACTGCAAATATATATATATATATATATATATAGTATGTATGTATGTATGTATATATATATAATATATGTATGTATATAATATATATATATATATATATTCTATGCATATTACAATCACTCCATCCGATGGTCTAATTAAGGTATTAACATGTGCAAGTCATGCAGATTCGTCTACAACTTGAGACCCTTCTGGCGGAAAAGGCTCCTCTGGCACATGAGAACTCGGTATACGTACGTGAGAATAGCTGCTTGAGAGAGATAATCAAATACCATAAATGAGCACGCAAGACGTCGTGTATTTGGACGAGGGCATCGAAGAAGTTGAAGAAGTTAATCCAAAACTTTCGAGGACGCTTTCTGTCTCACCCCGTTACCTTCATCTCCCGACAATCCATCCAAAGATCACATAAACCATGATGCCACAGCCACTTAACTTAATTAATGGTCTTTAGATTTCTATCAAGTTAATTGAAAACAGTTTTAAGGTATATATATGAGTTTAAATCTGAATTTTAATAAGTTACCTCTGATCTGAAATTTTGAATTGATTTAATTGCTTGAAATTCTGTTTTCTTATTCTAAACATAATATGAAGTAAAGCATAGCTAAACTTCAGAACATTGGTTCATCAGAAGTTAAAACAATCTTGATTAATTTCAATATAAACAAGATTTAAAAAAGTAAAACTTGTTGATATATTCGACCATGTTTTGATCATAAGTAGGATTTCTCTTGTAATCTTTTCTAAATGCCCAAAGTATAATGAGAGTTTATCATTATGGTGTTCCTCGTACTTTGTCTCTATGTTAGATTAGAGAAACATCATCAATATCGTAAAAACGTGAATTTAAAACATTAAGTATTAAAATAATTTTTAGTGGTTACATAAGGACTTTATATATGTTAAGTTTTGTTAATAAATCAAGGGGTAATTATGTAACATATAAATCTATTTTTTAAAATATTTCTAATTAGGTTATTTATAATTTTTTTGTTTTAATCAGAGTATTAAAATTTATTTTGATGTTCTCATTTTATGTATTTTACCCGATTAGCGGGTAACTAATCCTTTTAGGTCAATCATAATTTTAAGAAGCTTTTAAAAATAATAATAATAACTATTAAAAAACAAATTTTGTAAAAAAATGGCAAAAAATGTTTAAAAATGCATAAAGTTTGTTGAAATTGAAAAAGATATTATAAATTATCAATTTTTGTTAAAAAGGTTGTGTTGTTGTTTTTAATTATAATAAAATGATGTCAGTTATAAGTAAATTAACATTAGTTGTGGCTTCATTACATATCAAATGTCTAAACGGGTTTAAATATGTAACAAATAAAACATCTAAACACACCAAACGGATGAACATACATCTGTATATGCCCAAATGTGTCAACATACCTAAACATATTAACATACATCTAAATATTCTCAAATGAGTCAACATACTCAAATACACCAACATACACCTAAATATGCCCAAACGGGTTCAAATATTCTAATACTAGCATACACCTAAATATGCCCAAATGGGTTAATATATCCAAATGCATCAACATACACCTAAATATGCCCGGGTTAAAATATTCTAATACTAACATACACCTAAATATGCCCAAATGGCTAATATATCCAAATGCACCAACATACACCTAAATATGCCCAAACGGGTGAACATAGCCAAATACACCATCAAACATCAAAATATGTCAAAACGGGTCAATATTTTAACAAAATATGCCCAAAGCAAGTCAAATTTACACCATAATACTCCTAAATGGGTCAAAATTTACGTAAATACACCCAAACGAGTCAACATGCACCAAAATATACCCAAATGGGTCAAAATTACACCAAAATACATCAAAATGTGTCGGCGTACACCAAAATATGTCCAAAAGGATCAAAATTAAACCATACACACCCAAATAGGTCAACGTACACTTCTTGAGTCAACTTTTTTCTCTTGTTGCAAGGCCTCATATTATGTCCATTTCCTTAGCAATTTTGACATCTTACTTCTTTTCCAACTCCAATCTTCGTTTTCTTCTTCTCTTTCTCTAGATGGTCTCTTTTCCTTTATATTTGTCAGTTTACAAGGCATTCATCTTTATTTTGAGGGTAAGGGTTTGATATCATCTGTTTTAGGCCAATGCATACTTTCCGTCAATGGTCTAACAAAAAAAATTCATACTATTGTAAACATGATAAACACTATATACAATCCTAATAACAAAATATATTATTAGCAAAATGAAACTAGTTAACATTTGGTACCGAAATTTAACAAAAAAATTAGTATACGGGTCATGCATGTTGCTTGATTCGTACAGAATAAAGGTTGTCTATCTTGTGTATCGCTTACCATAAAAGGTTGTTTATTTGCATCATTCATTGACAAAAAATGAAAGTTGTTCTTGTGCATAAATACTTTCCATAGCTTCAAGAAAAGTATAGATGAATGTTGTTCTTAGTGGGTTGATTGTTGGGAAGGTCGATGGGAGGTGATGACATGAAGTTCGCTAGCAGGGCGTGAAGGTCAATGGCATGGAGATCGATGGTGATGGGGGTTGGGAGATATGAATGGGTCGATGGTTATAAGAACGACGAAGATTGGGGGGGTGATAGTGGTCGAAGGTGATGGGGTGAAGAAGGAGGGGTCGTAGGTGATGGAGTCGACGATGGAAGGAGATGGAGGGATTGGTGGTGGTGGTAGGGTTTTTAATATTTGTTTTTAGTATTCAAAACTTATTAATTACAATATTAAAAAGTTACATGCTAATTAGGTTAAATACATAGGATTTTGAACACCAAATTAAAGTTGAATGCCTAATTAGGATAATTAGAAAAGTAAGTAACCGGATTAGAAACACCTAAATCTTGGTTATCATTTTGTGAAGTTTTCTCATAAAACGTGAATCTTTGTTGAGAATCATTTATAAATGTTAAATGGATTCAAGTTTAAAAAAAGAATTATAATATTAACACTTGAGTCGAGATAAATTTTTTAAAATAATTACTACTAAATTAATGGGTGATTAAGAATCACCCAGATAGCAATCTTGAGATATCCATAAAAAGTGAACAAGGGAAGACGAATAGATGTAGCCTTCAAAGTTCAAGCCAAGAAATCGCTACTACCTTTAAGTTCAATAGTGATGGATATTTTAAAGCGTGGAACCCTTTTCCTATACCCTTTTCCATAGGTGGACTTAGTTTGTAACACCCGACTATTTTTTTAGACAAGAAAGATGAATGAAGTGAAAGAAAGAAAGAAAAAGAAATAAAACCCAAGTCTAGGGGTAAAAAGTGTTCAAAAGGACAAAATGTTTGAAAACTGGATGTAAAAAGTAGCATGGCCGCCCATGCTATGCCACTTTTCACTTTTGGGATTTCGGATTTTTGAGAGAGAAAGAGCAGAGCTTGGGTTTGAAGAAGAACAAGAAGAAAGAATTCAAATTCAAGGTAAGAATTCATGCTTTTATGGTGTTCTTGACTGGTCATAACCTCGGGTTTATGCTTATATGTGTTTGTATGTGTTCGGGTATGTTTTAGTGGGTTTGTAAGCGGTTGAATTCAATTTGCAAATGAGTTTGGAGGAAGCCATACTCAAAAGCTACAAAGGTGAGTTCTAGGACCCCACTTTTACTGGTTTTTAACTGTTTTTAAGGTTGGAAATGTATGAATATATGTTTTTATTTAACTGGGTTTTGGACCCGTATGCTTGAATGTGTGTATGATGATGTTATGATGTGATGTGTGACTATGTTCATGCTTGATGATCTATGATTGTGTTTCTAAGGCTTAGAGGGTAAGATTTAAGCTTAGAACATGATGAATGGTGCATGGGAATTGAGTATGATGTTTTAGACCCACTTGGTAAGTTTTTAAATCTGCCTAAGTGTTTGGGAGTAAATACGGATGAAAAGGGGTCAATGCGGATGAACATTGACTAAGTGCAGGAAATGCGGATGAAGTGAGTCAATACGGATGAGCATTGACTAAGTATAGAAGAGCGGATGAGCAAAGTAAGTCAAGGCGGATGAAGTGAGTCAATGCGGATGAGCATTGACTAAGTATGGAAATGCGGACGAGCAAAGTTAGTCAATGCGGATGAATTGAGTTAATGCGGATGAAGGAAACAAAATGTTGATGAGTTAGGCATATGCAGATGACAAATGCAGATGAACTATAGCCAATGCGGATGAACTGTAGGAAATGCGAATGACTATAGGAAATGCGGATGAACACTTAGAAAAATTTTGACTTTCTGGGGAAAAAGAGGTATTATAGGCTTTGACCTAGGAGATTCCGAGGGTTATGAAAGTTGACTATTGGGGTCATAGATGGTACGATAGGCATGTGATGATGTGTGCATGATGATGATGATGATGTTGCATGGTTATGCATGATGTATGTTATGTATGTATGATGCCCTACATGATGATGTATGAATGTTATGTTTATGTTCCTTATGATGATGTATGATTATCTTTCCTATGGCTTTACGTGTTATGATAATGAATGAACGAAGTATTATGTAACGTAAAGTGAAAGATAATGAAAGAGGAACATGATGATGAATGCATGCATTAATGAATGAATGACCGAATGTAAGAAAGCCTTGCAAGCAATGTATGGAGGTTCACACCCAATGAAGGGTGTTAGCTCAACTGTGTGCAGGTTAGCTACCCCAAAAGGATGCACACTGGGGTCTAATCTTTGTGATTGACCATACATATGGGATCCTTATCGCTTGCCCTAGGTACTGGAGTCAGCTTCGTGCACAATGTTCGGGGTATAGCATATGGCATTGATCTAAAATTAAAGAGAAAAGATACTGGTGAATGTACTTACCCTAGGTATTGGAGTCAGCTTCGTGCACAATGTTCGAGGTCTATGAAAGACCTCAGGCCTAGTTACCCGCTTCGTGCACAATGTTTGGGGTAATGTACATTCACTGGAAGTAATGATAAATGAATGAAAGTATGAACGAAAGAATGACGAAGATAATAATGATATTATCTGTATGTACGTACGATGTATGATCATGAACGAATGTAAAGTATAATATGATTTTAAAAGAAAAGATGGTTTTATGAAACAAAATTAAGTTTTGCTATAAAACTAGAACTCACTCTGCAACGCTGACTTTTATGCATTTTCCAGTTGGCAGGTGAGCATTGCTGAGGATGGTACGAGGCGGCTGCTCGGCTCTTTTGGATGGCATCCATTTATTTAAAGCTTTTGTGATGTAATACAACGATGTAATTTTTTAACCGACCAACGATGCATTATTTTGCAAATGTTTTTATGATGAAATGAAATGCCATTTGTTCTATGTTTCCGTTGCAATGTTTTAATGATTAAATGCAAATTATATGTTTTATGTACGATGATTTACGAGCTGTGAGCGTCTCGGGAATGGGGCCTTACAAGTTGGTATCAGAGCCAAAGTTTAAGTGAAATGGGTAAATTTTCAAATGAACCTTAACTTAAACTGAGAATGGGACGGAAGGGGAATGGGATGCCAATCTGAGTAGCTGCGTGCCATCAGGTATTTTCATAAAGATAAGTGGTTTTATGTGCACATGGTATGTGGTTATGTGTTGTATATAGATTTAAATACTGACGTGGGCAGGACAGGTAATGCTTGGGGTATGAAGAGTAAAGTAACTGGCTAATCACAACTAGCCACTGTAATTAGAGACTTACTATACTTGTCATAAACTAAGCCATTTCGTTGAATGACCGTATTAGTGTCTAAATCTTTTAGTGTGAGTTAGAGGATGGCCGGTGGTAGATCATCTAAAGCTTCACGTGGTGGTGGACATGGTGTTGAACCACATGTTACGAGGGGAAGGCCTTGGTCCGAAAAGGTGGTTCATGAAGAACTAGAAACCCCTCATCCGGAGGGCAGAGATGAGAGTGCTAATCTGAGAGCCTCAGTGAAGGAGGCAGTTGTGGAAGAAGTGCATCAAGTCATGCAGATGATCCTATCGTCTGTGGTGACCGAAGTGATAAAGGCAGTTAGAGAGGGAGAGAGAAGGGCAAGGAATGGACCTACGGGCGAAAGAAGACAGCCCGAGACTGAGACGGTTCCATCTGATGATAAGGAAGAAGAGGAAGAAGCAGAGCCTGTGCGGGAGGCAGTACGAGGCTGTAACTAAGAGGTATTCATGAGATGCAAGCCCCCTACTTTTGATGGAAATGGCACTGCTGCTGCTGCTCACCGGTGGGTGAGGGAAATGGAGGTTGTACTTGATATCAACGAGTGCCAAGAGGACCACAAGGTTAAGTTCGCTACCCACTCATTTATGGACACAGCTCTATGCTGGTGGGAAAATATTGTCCAAGATGAAGGCAGCAGGGCCATTGGAAGAATGAGATGGTCCAAACTGAAGAAGTTGGTGATGAGGAGTTTTGTCCTCACCAGGAAATGGACAAGGTTGAGAGGGAGTTTTTGCAATTCGAGGCGAGAACGATGACACACCAAGAGTACACCACAATGTTCAATGAAATGCCACGTCTGGTGCCAGATCAGGTGACACCTCTATCTCGGAAGATCAAGAGGTATATCAGGGCTTGCCGACGGACATTCGCAGGCACATGATCGCCACCCGACCTAGCACATTTAGGTCAGCGTTGGATCTGGTAAGGGAAGTATATGACGAGAGGACTGTGGTGGCAGTGACTGAAGGTGGTCGAAAGGGTGGAGGTGATAGAAACTGGAACAGTAAGAGGTTTGGTCGGGGTGCTGCCTCGACGAGTAACAAGAAGGCTCGAGGGGATGACTGCCATGTGGTCACATCTAGTGCCGGGTTGAAAAGGTGTGGCAAGTGTGGGAAGGAGCATGGTGGCGAGTGTAGATAGGGGTCAAATGTTTGTTTCAAGTGTGGGAAGCCTGGTCATATGGCTAGAGACTGTGGAGGTATGAAGTGTTTCAACTGCGGGGGAAGTGGTCATATGAGTAGAAATTGTAAGAAGCCAAGAGTTGAGGGTTCTGGGGTGAAGAAAACTGGAGGTGAAGGACCAAGGGAGAACGCCAGAGCATTCACAATGACACAGGAGGAAGCTAGAACGGACCCTGATGTCGTGTCCGATACGTTTCTGGTGAACCAAACTTTGGCTTCTGTGCTATTTGATTCTGGTTCTAGTAAAAGTTTTATTTCTGTTGCTTTCTGTGCTACATTGCCTGTTAGTAGTAGATGTATTGATGCGCCCTTCGATATATAAACTGCAATAGGTAAGTCTACCAGAATCTCTGAGATGATAGAGGGTTGTGACGTGGAACTAGAGGGTCATAAATTTCCGGTTAGACCCTTCGTGATGACCTTAGGTGGTTTCGATTTGGTTCTCGGGATGGATTGGTTAGCAGACTTCGAGGCAAACATTGTGTGCTGCAAGAAGATGATTCAGCTATCAACGCCTGATGGGAGTTCGGTGACGGTTCATGGTGATCGAATCATGACTATTCCGAAAGTGATTTCGATGGCGGTGGCGGGAAAGTGTATGAAGCAAGGATGAAGTGCCTACTTAGCCTATGTAAAGGATGTAGACACGCCAACACCACAATTGTCTGATGTATTGGTTGTGTGTGACTTTCCAGGCGTATTCCTAGAAGACCTATTTGGAGTGCCACCTGACCGTGAGATCGAGTTCCAGATTGACTTGATACCGGGTGCCCAACCTGTTGCCAAGGCACCGTATTGATTGGCCCCGACAGAGATGAAAGATTTGATGGAGCAGTTGTAAGAGCTGCTTGACAAGGGGTTTATCAGACCGAGTATCTCTCCTTGGGGTGCTCTGGTCTTGTTTGTCAAGAAGAAGGACGGTAGTATGAGGATGTGTATTGACTGCCGTGAGCTGAATAAGTTAACAATGAAGAACTGATACCCCTTACCGAGAATAGACGATTTGTTCGATCAGCTTCAGGGTGCCAGTCGGTTTTCAAGAATCGACCTTCGATCTTGTTATCATCAGTTGAACGTAAAGGAGCAAGATATCACTAAGACAACATTTCGTACGCGCTATGGTCACTACGAGTTTCTCGTCATGTCTTTTGGTTTGACCAACGTGCCGACTGCCTTTATGAATCAGATGAATCGTGTGTGTTGGCCGATGCTGGATAGATCAGTGATTGTGTTCATTGATGATATCCTGATTTATTCGAAGAGTGATATTGAGCATGTCGGTCACATTCGGGAGGTTCTAGTGACGCTGAGGAGGGAGAAGTTGTATGCAAAATCCTCCAAGTGCGCGTTCTGGTTGCACGAAGTTTAGTTCTTGGGTCATGTAGTGAATCCCGACGGGATTATGGTGGACCCGGCGAAAGTGGAGGCGGTTATGCAATGGAAGTCACCAAAGACGCCATCCGAGATTCGTAGTTTCTTGGGTTTGGCGGGTTACTATAGAAGATTCATTCAAGACTTTTCCAAGATCGCTTCTCCACTAACCAAGTTGACCAGAAAAGATGTGAATTTCGTATGGGGTCAAGCTCAAGAGAAGGTGTTTGAGGAATTGAAGGCGAGGTTGACTCAAGCTCCTGTTCTGTCATTACCCGATGGGAACAGAGATCTGGTGGTTTATTCTAATGCTTCCTACTCGGGTTTGGGGTGCGTGCTGATGCAGAGAGGGAAGGTTATAGTCTATGCGTCCAGACAGTTGAAGGTTCATGAGGTCAACGACCCTACTCATGACTTGGAGCTAGCAGCCGTGGTCTTCACACTAAATATTTGGAGGCACTATCTCTACGGGACGAAATGCACCATTTTCACTAACCACAAGAGCTTGAAGTACTTCTTCGAGTAGAAGGATCTGAACATGAGGCAGATATGGTGGTTGGAACTTATAAAGGATTATGATTGTGAGATCCACTACCATCCGGGCAAGGCCAATGTGGTGGCGGATGCCCTTAGCCGAAAAGAGAGGCCCCAGCCAATTCGGGTGAAAGCATATCAGCTGATCATGACCTCTGATGTGATGAAGCAAGTCAAAGAGTTTCAAGATGAGGCACTGAAAGAAGATCATCTTAACTCTGAAAGAATGAGAGGCCTGGTTGGGGAATTGGGTGAAAACACACTCGGTGTTAGAACCCGATTCGGTCATGTATGGATTCCTCGTTTTGGGGATCAATGGGTGAACATATGGATGAAGCTCACAAGACTCGATAGTCCATTCATCCAGGTGCCATAAAAATGTATCAAGATATGAAGAAAGATTATTGGTGGCTGGGTATGAAGCGCGACGTGGTGGAGTATGTGAGTAAGTGCCTTACTTGCTTGCAAGTGAAGGTTGAGCATCAAAAGCCGTATGGGAAGATCCAACCTTTGGATATACCGGAGTGGAAGTGGGAGCACATCACCATGGATTTCATTACAAAGCTGCCATGTACTCCGAAAGGGTACAATGCCATATGGGTGATTGTGGACCGTCTGATGAAGAGTGCTCACTTCCTACCGATTTGCGAGACATACTCATCCGAGAGGTTGGCTGATCTGTTCATCAAGGAGGTTGTAACTCGTCACAGTGTGCAGGTGTCCATTGTGTCTGATCGTGACTCGCGGTTTACATCTAAATTCTGGAAGAAATTCCACGATGCTATGGAGAGGAGGTTACATATTAGTACGGCTTATCATCCCCAAACTGATGGGCAATCAGAAAGGACCATTTAGACGCTGGAGGACATGCTTCGGGCATGTGTGATCGATTTTGGGGGAAGTTGGGATGACCATCTACCGTTAGCCGAATTCTCATACAACAACAGTTATCATGCCAACATTGGTATGCCACCTTACGAGATGCTATACGGTAGGAGATGCAGAACACCCGTCTGTTGGGGTGATATTGGTCAAAAATTATTACGGAGCGTCGAGGTAATCGAGGCTATGTCTGAGAACCTTGAGAAGACCAAGGCCTTCATGAAGGCAGCCAAAGATAGACAGAAGTCGTACGACGATAAAGGACGTAGACCGATTAAGTTACAGGTGGGTGACCGGGTTATGTTGAAGGTCTCATCTTGGAAGGGTATCAGTCTTTTCCGAAAGCGGGGCAAGTTGAGCCCGAGATACATAGGCCATTTCCGAATCATTGCTTGAGTAGGATAGGTAGCCTATAGATTAGGGTTACCCGACGAGTTAAGTGGAATTCACCCGACTTTCCATATATCTCATTTGAAAAAGAGCTTAACTGATGAAGACATGATTGTTCCATTGGAGGATATTGAAGTAGACGAACGGCTCCATTATGTGGAGCAACCAGTGGCAATCATTGATTGAAAGGAAAAGAGGTTGAGGAATAAAGTGGTTCCCCTTGTGCGGGTACAGTGGAAGCACAAGAAGGGATCCGAGTCTATGTGGGAGACTGAAGAAGAGATGAGGTAACATTACCCACAATTCTTTGAGGAATAACAGGTTTCGAGGATGAAACCTATTTAACGGGGGTGGACTTGTAACACCCGGCTATTTTTTTTAGACAAGAAAGATGAATAAAGTGAAAGAAAGGAAGGAGAAGAAATAAAACCCAAGTCTAGGGGTAAATATGTCCAAATGGACAAAATGTGTGAAAAGTTGGTGTAAAAAGTAGCATGGCCACCCATGCCATGCCACTTTTCACTTTTGGGAGTTCGGATTTTAGAGAGAGAAAGAGCAAAGCTCGGGTTTGAAGAAGACCAGGAAGAAAGAATTTGAATTCAAGGTAAAAATTCATGCTTATGGTGTTCTTGACTGGTCATATCCTCGGTTTTATGCTTATATGTGTTTGTATGTGTTCGAGTATGTTTTTAGTGGGTTTGTAAGCGGTTGAATTCAATTTGCAAACAAGTTTGGAGGAATCCATACTCAAAAGTTGCAAAGGTGAGTTATAGGACCACTCTTTTACTGGTTTTTAACGGATTTTAGGGCTGGAAATGCATGAACATATGTTTTTATTTAACTGGGTTTCGTACCCGTATGCTTAAATGTGTGTATGATGATGTTATGATGTGATGTGTGACTATGTTCATGCTTGATGATGTATGATTGTGTTTCTAAGGGTTAGAGGGTAATATTGAAGCTTAGAACATGATGAATGGTGCATGAGAATTGAGTATGATGTTTTTGACCCACTTGGTAAGTTTTTAAATCTGCCTAAGTGTTTAGGAGTAAATACAGATGAAAAGGGGTCAATGCAGATGAACATTGACTAAGTGCAGGAAATGCGGATGAAGTGAGTCAATGCGGATGAGCATTGACTAAGTATGGAAATGCGGATGAGCAAAGTAAGTCAATGCGGATGAAGTGAGTCAATGCGGATGAGCATTTGACTAAGTATGGAAATGCGGACAAGCAAAGTAAGTCAATGCGGATGAAGTGAGTTAATGCGGATGAAGGAAACCAAATGCAGATGAGTTAGGCATATGCGGATGACAAATGCGGATGAACTATAGCCAATGTGGATGAACTGTAGGAAATGCGGATGACTATAGGAAATGCGGATGAACACTTTGAAAAATTTTGACTTTCTGCGGAAAAAGAGGTAATGTAGGCTTTGACCTAGGAGATTCCCGGTGGTTATGAAAGTTGACTTTTGGGGTCATAGATGGTATGATAGGCATGTGATGATGTGTGCATGATGATGATGATGATGTTGCATGGTTATGCATGATGTATGTTATGTATGTATGATGCCCTACATGATGATGTATGAATGTTATGTTTATGTTCCTTATGATGATGTATGATTATCTTTCCTATGGCTTTACGTGTTATGATAACGAATGAACGAAGTATTATGTAATGTAAAGTGAAAGATAATGAAAGAGGAACATGATGATGAATGCATGCATTAATGAATGAATGAACGAATGTAAGAAAGCCTCGCAAGCAATGTATGGAGGTTCACACCCAATGAAGGGTGTTAGCTCAACTGTGTGCGGGTTAGCTACCCCAAAAGGATGCACACTGGGGTCTAATCTTTGGGATTGACCAAACGTATGGGATCCTTGTCGCTTGCCCTAGGTACTGGAGTCAGCTTCGTGCACAATGTTGAAGGTCTATGAAAGACGTCAGGCCCAGTTACCCACTTCGTGCACAATGTTCAGGGTATAGCATATGGCATTGATCCAGAATGAAAGAGAAAAGATAATGGTGAATGTACTTACCCTAGGTACCGGAGTCAGCTTCGTGCACAATGTTCGAGGTCTATGAAAGACCTCAGGCCCAGTTACCCGCTTCATGCACAATGTTCAGGGTAATGTACATTTCACTGGAAGTGATGATGAATGAATGAAGTATGAACAAAAGAATGACGAAGATAATAATCATATTATCTGTATGTACGTACAGTGTATGATCACGAACGAATGTAAAGTATAATATGATTTTAAATGAAAGGATGGTTTTATGAAAGAAAAGTATGTTTTAAAAGAAAGGATGGTTTTATTTGTACAAGAAGCTCTGCATCTTCTGCTTCCGTCGTCTCCCTTGACCTTTCCAGGTCAACCAGTTCATTTAGCTCTTCTAAAAGGAGAGAGATAACATTGTCAATGTCATAGTTCCTTGTCTGCAGATAGTTTATCCTGACTGCCCTTAACTCATCATTCTGAGTATCTGGTTTGGGGGAAGCAGTGATAGCAGACTCCATGAGTCTTACAGACTCAGAAAAGGAGCTTTCTCCCCTTAGCCTCCTTTTCCTCTCTCTCTCTCTCCTCCTCCTCAATCTCCTCAGATGTCATCTTTCTTTTTCCTTTATCACTCACAGACCTTTGTGACTCAGGGTGGAGAGAGCTTTGGCCTTCATTGCTTGATGCAGCTTTTGAGCTCTAGCCACAGAGAGGCTGAGAAGCACCTTCACCAGCAGGTGTCTTAAAAGGAACGTGAATCTCTGCAGCAGTTGATAATGATGAGACAGGTCTCTCAGGTTCTGCACTAGGCCTTCAGTCAAGGTTTCCCCTATGAAACTAATCTTAGGGTCTGCCTCAACATCCAGTTGACCGATGGCATTGCTTGATTTTCTGAGTCTCCTTCTGAAGTTGAACTCTGCAGTGATCCTGTCTTGGATTCTTTGAGCCAGCCTGTCAGCTTCTCTTGATTTGCTTGGATTGACAAGTGGCATGTTGACTAGATCCAGACCTTCATAGTAGTTCAAAGTCTAAAAATTTAAGACTTCTTGCTACCCTTGAACTCTTATGATGATTAGGGCTTTCATGTTGCTGTCATACATCCACCAATGATGTGATTGGAAGATGGTGAAGATGACATAGCCCTTGGTATCCCATCCTCAAACAGACTTTGTATGAAGGAGTCTGTGTAGTCCACATCAACGTGAACTTGAGGAGGTTGCTGAGAATGCACATTTGCAAGTGAGGATGGTGAGTCCTCAATGTCCACTCTCTCTGAAGAACTCCCAGGTTCTGTAGCTGTAATGACTTTCTCCCCCTTTTTGGTAGCATCACCCACTTGCATAGGTGAGTTGGAAGATAGGTCAATCACATCCACAGGTTCGTGTGTTCCTGGTTGACCTCTTTTTAAGGGTCTCCCAGCTAGTTTTTCCTTAAGATATGAAATCTCAAGTTGCTGATCATTGATCCTGTTGTGTAAGGTAGTCACCACAAATTCAAGGTCACTGACCTTTGAGACTAAATAAGTGCATGTTTTAGACAATCTGCGCACCTTTAGTCTTAGATTCCCCTCATCTTCATCAAAAGAATCATTGGGGGATGAGATGATTTGACCAAAGTCCTCTCTCTCACCACCAGCTTCAGGTTCTTGGCTGCTGGATTTGCTCTGCTCATAGTAGTCTCAGTTGAGATGACAGTAGGCTGAGTTGCCATGGTTGAGTCTTAATGATGTAATCACTTTCAGAAGTGAGAGCCTCTTCCATATGGACATCCTGAACAGGTTCAGAAGTGTCCACCTCAGTAGTAGGCGACTAATATGGGCTAGAAATAGGAGCCTCAGAAGCACTCATCTCTCTTTGAGTAGGGGAAAAGAAGAGAGAATCATGGTACTCACTGAAACCTAGATCTTCATCAGTATAGAAATCAAGGTTGGGAATTAGTTGGTTGAGATCTATAGGCTGGGGATTGTAACTGTCCCCTGAAGGTTGATCACTTGAGTGTTGAGACTCAGAGTGATGGCTTAAGGAAGTTGGGCTAATGAGCTCATCAGGCTGAGCATTTGGAACCTCAACACTGATCCTTGAAGAGATGGGAGTGGTCTGCTCCTCAGGAGAAGTGGGAACTCCAGTGTCCACTTCTGCCTGTAAGGGTGAGTGTATGGGGACCTCCATATACTGAATAGTCTGAGTAGGGGTCGTTTGGATTTTCTTTGGTAAGTGAGGGTAATTTGATGCTGTTGAGGTGTTAGGGAAACAGTAGGTTGGGTTCAACACTAGCTTGTGTTGCTAGGTTGTCACCTTGAGTAATGAGCTCTAACATTTTTAGGATTAGGGCTGTTTCTACCTAGAGAAACCAATAGTAGGCTTTCTCAGTATTTTAAAGATGCCGGGCTTCATCCGTCCCAGTTTAAGAATGTTACATGTTTCCCTTAACTTTGAACCCAGTTCACAGTTAAGAATGTACTAGACATATCTAGGAAACATGTAATATTCTAAGGAGTCTAAGTTAGCAAGCAAGTTGGTATAAACAAATTGAGAATACCTGAACTTGACCCCTTGAACCATTCCATGGATGATGAAGGAGAGATCCTCAGGAATCTGGTCCCATCCACCATGCTTGTTTAACAAGTTGTGGATGTCCACATGGAGCAGGAATCTCCACTGGGATGAGACCTTCCCTTTCCTAAAGGTCTTTAAAGAGAAATGTCTCTCATATCCATCTGCTCCAAGGAATGATTAATAGCTTCCTTTGGGAAGAACACCTCACCTTCTTCATCATCCAGCTGAAGATGCCTGTTGATGATGGTCGGAGTGATGAAGACTATTCTCCCCTGCACTGTGGCAGACAGTGCCTTCTCCCCATCCATTACCACCTCTTGGCAGGTCTTCTAGAAATCAAGCAGATGATCCTCATAGAGTGGAGGATCAATGGCTAGGGAGGTGAAGTAATTTGACAAAGCTAAGAATCGACAAACCTCTGAGAAATGAGGATCTTTCTCAGAGCTTATAGAGCAACCTGATTATGCTGCCTGTGTAGCTGCATGGTAAAGTTGGGATCATTTCTATGAGCGAGATTGGCCATTGTGAGGTAGCTTAAAGATGAAGAAAGAAAGAAGAAAAAATTTTTAGAGAGAATTTGGGTTTTAGGTTTGGAGGAAGAACAGATGATAGAAAGAGGGGGAAACCATTGGGTTTATATGTGAGAGGGATTTCAGATAAAGTTTAATGAAAGAGGATAAACTTTGAAATCCGGATGTCCATCCCACCTCTAAAAAAGTAGTTTACTTTTGCTCAAAAAAGTAGTTTTCTTGGAAATCAAAAATCTTCCGAAGGTAAATTATTTTCGGAAGTTTTAATTAAAAAGCTTCCAAAGCTCGAATGACTTCGGAAGAATTTCTGAGAGTTTTGAAAATTTTGCTTCGAAAGAGACATTAAAACTTGATTGCTTTGTATATAAAATACAAAGCTTCCAAGAGGTAATTTTGCTTCGGAAGAAAATAGTCCTTAAAAATGAATAAGTGTCTGAGACAAGTATTTAAGCTTCGGAAGATAGATTAAAAACCTCTTCCAAAGGTAAATTTCTTAGACAATTATTTATTTTGAAGGCATGATTTGCTTCGAAACTAAAAGCATAACTTCCGAAGGATCAAAAATTGTCAAAAATCTAAGGAAAGCCTTCAAAAAGATAATTTTATCCGGAGATAACATGAGCTTATGAAAGTGATGAATTAGACAACTTAAGACACACATATTTTAAGAAATAATAAGAATTAGTTTTAAGAAAAACCTACTCAAAGTTGATCATCCAATAGCTGATATTAGATATTTAAATCTCTGTTCATCAAAAGCCTTTGTAAACAGATCAACATATTGTTCATCTGTGTGAACTTTGACTAGTTTAATTAATCTGTTTTCAAGGTTATCTCTTATTAAATGATGTGTTTGGTCCTTGAGTGCTACACAGGATTCTCTGTTATTGAAATAACACTATTGTTGTCTATGCGAATGGGAGTCTCCTTGAAGTTTAACCCATAGTCCGACATCTGATTCTGAATCCATAGCACTTGAGCACAGCAGCTTGCGGCAGCAATGTATTCAACTTCAGCAGTTGATGTAGAGACACAAGATTGTTTCTTGCATTGCCATGAGACAACCTTCCACCAAGGAACTGAAATCCCCAGATGTAGACTTTGTAGTCATGTTGCAACCACCATAATCATTATCTGTATAAGCATACAGATTGAAGTCAGAATTCTTTGGGTACCATAAACCAAGTATGGAGGCACCTTTGAGGTATCTAAGAATCCTCTTAACAGTGATGGGGTGAGACATCTTAGGGTTGGCCTGATATCTTGCACAAATGCATGTAGCAAACATAATATCAGGCCTGCTAGCAGTAAGATACATAAGAGACCCAATCATAGCCGTGTATAAGTGTTCATCTACACACTCCCTCTCAAGAACAGGTCCAAGGGAGTGGTTTCTGGCTATGGGTGTGTTAGCAATCTTACAATCAGTCATGTTGAATCTCTTGAGTATGTTCTGAACATACTTTGACTGACTTATGAAGATGTCATCTTCAACTTGCTTCACTTGAATTCGCAGAAAGAAATTGACTTCCCCCATGGCACTCATTTCAAATCTATTTTTCATCAGCTTCTCAAAGTCTTTACAGAGCTTTGGATTAGTTGAACCAAAGATGATGTCATCCACATACACTTGAACTAGCAAAATGTCATTTCCTTGTCCTTTGATGAAGAGAGTTCCATCTACGGTGCCTCTCCTGTATCCATGTTTGGAAAGATACTCAGACAGTGTCTCATACCACTTCCTGGGTGCCTGATGTAGCCCAGAAAGAGCTTTTTCGAGCTTGCAGACATAATCAGGATGATCAGGATTTACAAAACCAAGTGGCTGTTTGACATATACCTCTTCATCAATCACTCCATACAGAAAGGCACATTATACATCATGCTGGAAGACCTTGAAGTTCTTGGATGCAACAAATGCCAGGAATATCCTAACAGCTTCCAGTCTTGCTACTGGAGCAAAGACATCAGTGTAGTCAATCCCTTCTTCTTGTGTGTACCCTTGAACAACTAGTCTACCTTTGTTCTTGATGATAATGCCTCTATCATCTTTCTTATTCCTAAACACCCAGTTGGTTCCAATGGTAGTCTTCCTATGAGGAAGAGGACAAAGATTCCAAACTTTCTGCCTTTTGAATTGAAGCAGCTCTTGCTGCATAGCCTCAACCCAACTTCCATCCTTTAGAGCCTCATCAACTTTCTTTGGCTCTATCTGGGATAAGAAACAAGAATGAAGACAAACATTTGCTTCATGGGTTTGTCCTCTTGTTCTTACTCATGTGACAACATCTCCAGTGATGTTTGTGGTGGGTGAGACTCGTGGATCCTAAGCTAAGGGATCACAGCAAGTTGCTGAGAATGATCTAAATTAGAGAAATTTAGATCTGCAATGGATGTTTCTCCCACCACATCAGCACTCTTATCAAGAGAAACTTGATCCAAGCAGTGTGAGACATCATTAATTTTGTCATCTATGGTGTGGTTAGTAGCATCAAGAAATTCTTGATCACTGTCACCACCACCATTGTTGTCTTCCACAATTGAGGTATTCTTATATGGTTGTGGAGCCTCTAAGCTAGAATTTGAAGGCACCCCACATGCATCAGCTGAGTGTGTCATTGTAGTGCTGATAGAGACCTCATTTGCAGAAGTAGTTCCAACTGGAGCTGAAGATGTGTGACTTGAAGATCTTCTCAGCTCAAATATTGGATTAGGATCACCTGTATTTAGATTTTCTGTAGATCCTGAAACATTCTCACAAGATTTGTTAAATAGTTGGTAACTAAATCAAGATCAAATAGCCAATCGGTACCAGAACCAACCACACAAGGTGTGTGTTTATTGAAAGTCACATTGGCTGACTCCTCAACAATTTTAGTTCTGAGATTGTATACTCTATAAGCCTTAGCTTGAGAAGAGTATCCAATAAAGTGTCCATCATTTGATTTCTCAGCAAATTTGGAAATTTGATCTTTGGTATTCAAGATGGTGCAAGGACATCCAAATGACCTAAGAAAACCAATGAAAGGTTTCCTCTTGTGCCAAAGTTCATAAGGATTCTTGCCATGAGTCTTGACCACTAAAACTCTGTTCTACATATAGCAGGTAGTTGTGACTGCCTCTGCCCAGAAGGTGATGGGCAGCTTAGAGTCAGACAATATGTTTCTTGCAGCTTCAATCAGTATCATGTTCTCCTCTCAGCAACACCATTCTGCTAAGGAGTCCTGGGAGAACTGTATTGTCTTGTAATACCCTTTTCATCACAGAATGTATCAAGGATTTGGTTCTTAAATTCAGTTCCTTGATCACATCTTATGATCTTGACCTTATGATCAAATTGAATCTCAATCTTAAAGATGAAATTCTTCAGAATCTCAGGAGTCTCATCCTTAGTTCTAAGGAAGAAGACCCAAGTGAATCTTGTAAAGTCATCTGTGATCACTAAACAATAAGAGGTCCTTCCTAGACTCATTACACTGGTGGGGCCAAAGAGATCCATATGTAACAAGTGTAGGGGTGTAGTGATGGAGTTTCTTTCCTTAGGCTTGTGAGATACCTTATGTTGCTTTCCTTTCAGGCATGTAACACAATGATCATCACCTGTAAACTCTTTCTTTGGTATTCCAGTTATGAAATCATTCTTAATTAATTTATTCATGTTCTTAAAGTTTACATGGCATATTCTTTTATGCCATAGGAAAGACTCATCACTATTGGCTTTAGACAGAAAGCATAAAACTTCTCCACAAGGAGATGTTTCTTGAAATCCATCTTGTACATGTTCCCTTTCCTGGGGGCTCTAAACAGGATATGCTCATGAGGAATGACCACACCAGGCTTGAGAACAATGCACTCATGCTCAGTAAAGAGCATATTATGACTCTGATCACAAAATTGGGATACACTCAGAAGATTGTACCCAAGCTCTTTGAAAAAGTTTACCTTATAAATGCTGAGCTTACCATTTGTGACCATACCTCTTCCTGAAATGTAACCACCTTCATCTCCTCCAAAAGCAACTGGTCCTCCATCAATCCTCTCAAAGTTTTGGAGTAGTGACCTATTTCCTGTCATGTGCCTGGAACAACCACTATCAATGATCCAAACATTCTTGTTTGTCTTGAGTTGTTTCTGCACAAAGAAAAGGATTAGTTACATTTGGAAACCCAAGCCTTACTTGTCTTGGGCTCAGAAACAGAAGGTAATGCAACAGTAATAGATCCTATGGTTGTGCTGAGAGGATCTTTAGCTGTTGTTGATGGAGAATTCTTAATCACTTGGTCTTTCTTAGACTTCCACACCACCATTGGAGTCTTGGACTTGATTTTCAAAACTTCGGAAGCTTTTGGAACTTTGGAAGTTTTGATGACTGAACCATTGGAAGATTCTGCAGACCCTGCAGCAGACTTCAGTGCTTCGGAAGAACTCCTTTCTTCCGAGACCAACTTCTCTTCCGAGGGTAATTTTCCACTTGCCTTCTTCTTAGATTTGGAGCTTCCCAAGGAAACATATTTTCCTTCCGACGCTTGAATCTTCATGGAACTCTTTGATGTCTTTGTCTTGGTCATATGGACAGTACCTTTAGGATTGTATGGAAAATCCTTAGCTATGTGAGTGGTACTTTTACACATGACACACGCTATTTTCTTCTTCACAAGAGTCTTCTACTGGGAACAACACTGTCTTTGGTCTCATCCCTTCTCCACCTTCATCTTTGCAGATGCTAAGACAGTCCTTTTGGGCTGGGAACTGTTCTTGGAGTTTGATGGCCCATGTTATGCAGCAGTGGTACACAGCCGATTAGTCTTCTTCTTGCTACTGAGATGATTTGAACAAGAACTAGAACTCTTAGAAGAAGAGTTTTGGTTGATGTCTTCAGTCCTTACTACTTCAAATCCTGCAGAGATGAAAACTTATTTCTGCATAGAGTCAAAAGTAGCCTTGATCTCTTGAGCCTTCCTTGCTTTTCTTTTGCTCTTTTTGATCAAGTTCTTTCTCATGGACTTAGTCATCATAGTCTTCTTCTTCTCCTCAAAAGGATAGTGGCCCTTCTTAGAATCCTCCTCTTCACTCTTCTCAGAGGAATTCTTCACTATCTTTCTTCATCCTCTTCACTCATAGGATCTATGAGAGGAAGCTCATCTTCACAAGTTCCACACCTAGGAGGTATTACATACAAGATTATGTGTGGAGGAGCTATCTCATTTGATCCCAGTCCCTGCCTGTTTTGATAGCACACCTGTTGTGTAGGTATGAGGATATCATGTTCTTGAAGGTCTCTTCTTCAAGAACACTCTTTTCTGCCCTGGCTTTGCTGATCACAAACTCAGCCTGGCACTCAGTTAACTTGTTTATGAGATCTTCGATTTGAGTCCTAAAATCTATGTGTTCATGTTTTAGAACTGAAATGGTTTTCTCTAGGTCCTCTATCTTCAGTTTATAATCATTTTCAGACTTTATAAAATCATAATTTAAAATGATTAAGGACACAAGATCAGATCACATCTCCAAGTTAAAGGACACGTATCTATTGACTTTAGCAATGCATTCAAGAGTATAGGGATGTTCCAATACCTTGGGCTCATCATGATCTGCAATCAATGCTTGGTTTGGAGAAGCATCTTCCACCTGAAAGCTCCAGTCAAAGCCTCATTCTTCAACAGCAACAGCAGCCTGCTGCTTTGACTTCTCATTCTGGAGAGCTTTGTTAGTGTAGTTAGATCTGGACTATGTTTGGCCACCACTTGTTTTAGGTGCCTTACACTCTCTGGCAAAGTGGCCCATCAAGTTACAGTTGTAACACTTGACTTTGCCTTTGTCCAGGCTAAACTTTCCACTGGTTGCATTGCTTGGAAACTTCCTTCTAGTCCTCTTGTAGAACTTCTTGGCTCTGTGAGTGAGAAGAGCCATCTGCTGGACTATTTCCATGTATTCCAGATCATATGGATTAATATAGTCTAGGTCTTCAATAGTGAAAATAGAGTTGCCACAGCTTTCATCAGAAGACACAAAAGCTTGAGAAGAGCTTGTCTCTTGGAATGGGCTTCCTTGAGTGTAGTTCTCCCTTGGTGTCTCTGGGAAAGTGATGAAAGGACCCTTTGGTGAGTTGTCCAGATAACATATGAGATGATGTTTGGGTTCTATGCTATCCCTTTCAACCACATGTAGGGCTGAACCCATTTGATTGTTAGAGTTGCTAGATGAATCTTGCATGTTCATCTCCATCTGGTAGCCACTGAGAATCCCATATAACTCTGTCAGTGTAAGAGTTTTGAGATTTTCAGTCCTCTTAATCACCACATAGTAGTGTGTCCACTGCCTAGGAAGTGAGGACATGAACTTCCTTATAATGTCTTTGTTCTGAAGAGAAACTCCTCCATCCACAAGGGTATCCGCAATCTCAACATACCTGAAGTATTGCTGAGTCATGGTTTCACCTGTATTGAAGGTGAAGTTTTCAAACTGCTACTTCAGGAGATCCTTCTTGTTCTCCTTGGCTTTAGAGGAACCCTCATACATCAGTTTCAGTGCATCCCACAGCTGCTTAGCTGTTTTGTACTTCTTGAACCTCTGTACATAGAGTTTGGAAGGGTAGTTTGAAGGGCTGTCATGGCTTTTTTGTCAATCTCTACTCTCTTTCTATCTTCATTAGAGTAGTTAGCCATATCCTTAGGGATCATACATCAAGAGACCTGATGAAACATTCCATTCTCAAAGACCAGGTATCAAATTCATCAAGAGTGATCAGTGGAGACTTGTTCATGGTTCCTGTTTCCATATCTGACTGCCATTTGAAAAGTTGAGTATTTGTGTATGTGAGGGATCTTAAGATGGTGAGATCTTATATCAAGAGCTTGGAAAGCTCTGATACCAAATACAGGACCGGTGAAGGGGGTCACTCACAACACAACAAAGAGGAGATTAACCAAACTTAATCAAACAGTAAACTGGATTAACCATAAATGAGACACTAAGAACACAAGTAATATAAGAGACAGAACAGTAGAACACTAGTGTATGGTTTTCAAGAATGCAGTATATTGCTTTCTCTATATTCTATTACAAGTGTTACAAAGCATATTAGAAAGATACAAGAACATGAGATATTGATACTACATCTTACAGCCGGCTATACTTTGAAAGCCAACTGGATACAATTGACTAGACACAAACAAGATCAATTGTAGAGTCAAAAGGCAGATTGCCTTTTGACTAGTGACTATGACATGCCATAGCTCACATCCTTATCTATTACAAAAAGGATAAAGTACATGAAGTAGAAGTTACAGACTTAAGACCTCAATTATAGTTACCAAAAGCATGGACCTTTTCACCAACTCATGTAAGTTGGTGACATTACAGAGACGCAACGGAAAGGTGTCCAGCTTTATGGAAAAGTACATGAGATAAAGCATGTGTCAAAAGTCTTCGGAAGAAATCTGTCTTCATGAGTTGAAGCTTCGGAAGACTTTGTCTCTGAGGCATCGGAAGACTTCATCTTTGGCTTCGAAAAATATTGGTCTTGGCTTCGGAAGATTTCACACTTAGAATATTCAGTTGCATGTGTGAAACTTCCTAAGCATTCTTCTTCAATGCACTTGTGCAGCATGCAGGATAGACTTTGGATGTTTGAGTTGCATCAACCTCTTCATTAATTTCTACAAATAGTTCTATTTTTACCCCAATTTAATAAACTTTTTTAATTAATACACTATTTAATACACATTATTAATACATTATTTAATATCATATTATTAATTCAATACATTTCATCTTATATTATTTTCAATACTTGAAAATAACATTTAAATTTATTAAATATTTTTTAAAAATTAAGTATACAATTAATATTTATAATAGCTAAAGTAATATTTTAGGGGTATTTTGGGTAGTCGATATTTTAGTATTTACTACTAAATGTGTTAGTAAATGACATATTATTTAGTGTCTAAAAATATAATAGTTAAAAAATATAATGATATTAATAGTAATGATTATTTTATTAAAATGTTAACAACAACAACATTGTGTTAAATTTAATATTGTGTTTTTGTCTTGTTGTTGTATTTGTAACAATATAATAATAATATTTCTTTAATCATTATACAATGTTTTACATTTTATGATAGTTTTTTATCTAAATACTTTTAAGTATTTGTTTTACTTGATATCCACAACTTATTAAATATCATATGTTCAATAATAGTATCTTAAGGATATAATAATGAACCACTAAAGCATACGCAGATATCAATGAGAATCCGAGCGCTTATATCATTGAACTCACTAAAATCATGATAATCCCAAAAAATATTATTTTGACATCTACATATGCATTTTAAATCAAACTACGGTGCCGGTCTGAGTGTCCACTATACTACTATATAAAGCAAAACCTTATGATACAATATAATTTTACAAAAAAATTAAGACACCTAATATATTTTTAAGCATTATATACAAGTGTTCAATGCAATCATACTTATTTTACCCCATATTAATAAACTTTTTTAATTAATACATGGTTAATACATTATTTAATATTGTAAGATGATTTAATTAACTACATCAAATATTATATAATTTTTAATATTTTAGTTAACATATAAATATATAAATAAGTATTATATTAGTTGAATACTTAACTAAATACGTTTACAATAATAATAACAATAATAATAATAAAACTTATAATAAGTATTATTTATTTGAATACTTAACTATGACTTTACTAAATATTTTTAATAATAATGATGATAATAATAATAATCTATATCTATATCATCTATTATTTGTTCCTATCGATAACACATCTTTTTAAGACAAGATTGTATTTTTGCAACAATTTTAGCATAACATATAAAGAAATGAAAGTTTTAATATTTAATATTATAAGAAATATTCCTATTACACTCCTATTCAGCTTCAAAAAAATGTAACACATGGTTTCCTATTAATACATTTATACTTAATATCTAATGTTATAACAAATCTTTTCATTGTTGTATCAAAGCAATTCACCTATACTATGGCCGAAAATGATTTTTTTTAAATTATTCATTCAACTTCAATCATATTGAACAATTATGTTTACTTAAAAGTTGAGTCATTCAACCATTCTTGTTAATGCTAATTATTTTTATGACAATGTGTTAGCTCTAACGTATAATAATATCATAAACCGTATAAGAGATTTAAACCATAAAACAAAGCAATTGATAAATTAAGTGAAATATAACATGTATATACTTGTAAATTGTTCACTTTGCCACAACAAGTGGATTAACCAATAGTTAAAATATATATATGTTAACCGTACCTTAAAAAACCTATGAGTTAATTAATTTGATAACTAAATAAGATCATTCTTACTAAATACTCATAAAGCTCGTGATTTAATTAAAATAAAATTATGTCACTTCCAATACAAAGCTAAACAAATTTGACTTGCAAATAATTATATATATATTAAATGGCAATGTCAGTGTTGTGAGGGGAGGTACTGTAGCTAACAGTACCTCCCTCCAATGCATAGTGTACAACTGTGTATAGTAACCGTCCATTTTCACTTTTTTTCTCCTATCAATGCCACTGGCACCGCAAACACCATCACCTCCGCCACTGGCCAGTCAATGATACTATTGGACTCCCATTTTTCTTACCTTTTGCCTTCAACAAATCCTTCGTTCCTTCTTTGGCCAACTAACGCCACCTATTCACCTTCCCAAGCACTACCCACTTGCTTCTCCTCACAACAACCTTAGAGGGCGGTTGACAAGCGACGGGAGGTGATGACTTGACATCAGAAACCCATCGCAGATCCAATTCGAAGTGAAACAAGAAGAAAGAGGGAGAGCCAACAAGAGGCGGGAGGGGGGTGACTGTTGTAGTTTCATAAGCGACATCTGGGATGGTGGGCATCATGAGTGGCGACCGTGGTTGTGAGAAGCGTACGATGTGATTTAACAGAGAGGTCTACTCGTGTTGGTAAGGTGAGTCACTTGCGGTGACCGATGTGTGGTTATGTCGGTATCACTGGAACAGTGGTTGGGAAATACACGTATATTGATAGTGGTTTATGTGGACTTTAGTAACTGTTAGGATCTCAGCATCTAGTTTGATCAATTAGATTGGATTTGCAGCGGAATGAGTCCACGAATAACAAATTTAAACAAGAACACGAAATTTATCAATGAAACAGTGTTTGTTATAGATAGAGAATCTCTGCCAAAAGGAATATATTCATTCAATACACGCTTCGGCTGGCTTCCCCGTACCGTTACAATTTGGTCATCTTCCTTTTATAAGGGAAGCTGACGTCAGCTGATGTCACTTGACAGTGACATCTTATTGTTATTTAACTACTGAAAGTTAATACAACTACTGAAGATGTCAAACAACTGACATCTTCTTACAAAAATACCAAGTGTTAATTATCACTACAACTACTAAAAAGAAACTACTGAAACAACAACTACTGAAGAACATGCTCTTCAGTCGTTTTACAAGTACTGAAATAGAAAAGAAAACTACTAAAAGGAAACCATCACAACAACTAAAGAATGCTTCTTCAGCTGTTGTGACAAACTCTAAAGGCTTCAGTACTTGGACTTCTTGAACTTCAGTTGTTGTCATTAGCTGATGTCTTCAGATGTTGTCTTCAGTATTGTACTTCAGCTATTGATCTTCAGTACTTTAGTCTTCAGCTGTTGATCTTCAGACTTTGGTCTTCAGCTGTTGAAGTCTTCAGTACTTTAGTCTTCAGCTTTGATCTTCAGACTTTGGTCTTCAGCTGTTGAAGTCTTCAGTACTTTAGTCTTCAGCTGTTGGTCTTCAGACTTTGGTCTTCAGCTATTGAAGTCTTCAGTACTTTAGTCTTCAGCTGTTGATCTTCAGACTTTGTCAAACAGCTGATCAAGTCTTCAGCAGTTGTTGTGATGTCTTGTGGGACTTAAAGGTTTTTCTGATCTGGCTCATTGGTTCTTTTGGTCCAACAAACTCCCCTGAACCAATGCAACCAAAACCTTTAAGCTTATTAAAGATGTCCCACTTATTATGGCAGAAAGATTGGTCTTTTTGTCGTCTAGATCAGCTCAGAAGTGACCCTTGTAAGCACAGGCCTGGAAAGAAGTCTCAATGATCTGTTTGACAAAGGATGGATGGGAACTCTGTCTTGGGGAACTAGACACAAAGCTGTTACCCCATCCATGAGATCTACTTCCCAACTATGAGTCTGTAAGACTCCCTTGTATAGGCCTCAAGGAAGTACTTGTTCCTCCATGGTATGCTCTTCTGCTTCTCCTTCAAAGAGTGACTCTGGCCCATAATACTCAGAGAGGTATTTGACCTACTTCCCATTTTTTAGTTCCACAGTTTTTATGACTCTATATGTGAATTCATCTGGGTGAATACCCTCTAAGAACAACTGGAGCTCATTCTTTCTAACTTCCTCAAGCCTCCTATACACTAACCCCTTTTTCACCACTTTATTCTCCAGCATCTTTTGTGGGGCCAGTTTAGCTTTATAGGCTTTCTTGAAGTCATCTAGGATCTCCTAAGGTGATACTACAAAGGCTAGTGAGAACACTTCATCTACAATCTTCTTTACTTGGCCAATGTATCTCTGTGGAATATTTTTCTTTTGAATCCTATGAGACACCCTGGGATCAGGCCAAATCCTCACTCTCTCTTTTTGATATTGAAGGTATGTCTGAGAGTGTATAATTTCTGAGCATTTTCTTCATATTGATCATTGAAGATGTGGCAGCGTATGCTTTGTCGACTCTTCTCAACAGTTCCTCATCATGTTGTTTGTGAAGCTCTTCTTCTTCTAACTTCACTTTCACTATTTGCCTTTGAGATTCAGGAGTAATTGTTGGAGGGTGCCTTATGGCCTTAGGCAACTGTATGACAGCTGAGATTAGCAGCCTGTCTTCATCTTCATCACTATCTTCTTCTTCCTCTTCTAGCCTCAGTACCCTTCTCTTCCCTCTTCTGGGGTACATCATCGACTATTGGTTTTGTGGGTAAGGGAATTGGTTTAGTGGGTTGTGGTTGTGGTGGTTTTAGTGTGGGAATTTTGACAGGCTGTTTTAGCATTTTGGATGTAAGTGAGGCTTTAGATTGTTGGACTAGTTCAGTCCTGCTCCCAGCACCAGCTTCATTCAAGGCTTCAATGACCAGCCCTTTGGTATATACTTCAGACGAACACATCTTGGTGGTTATTGCCAAGATGCTGTCCCTGGACCATGAGTTGATTTCAATCAATGATCTTCCAAGATACTTAGCTATGAACCTGATCATGATTTCCAGCCTTTCCCTTTCCAACACACTGTAACTTGCCCATCTTTCTTGGATTTCTTCAATCTCCAATCTTCTAATTTTTGAGTCAAGTTTTTCAGTGTCATGACCTTGCATAAACAGCTCATCAATGATGTTATCCATTGATCGGCTGTGTTGGGCATCAGCCTCCTTCACCATTTTCTCCAACTCCTTCTCCTTCTTTCCACTCTTCCTTTTCTTGTATGTGACATAAAAGTCTTTAGTACTTTCAGTCACTTTCTCCATTTCAGCTTCCTTCTCCTTCTCCTTCTCAGTCTCTACACCAACTCCTTCTCATTTTCCACCTCTATCTCTTTTTCTTTCTCCTTCCCATCTTCAATCCTCTTTCGTTTTGCTTTCACTGACTGAATCTCCCCTTTTTGGTTGCATTGGTTGCAAGGGTTTGATTGTCAGAAAGCCTTTTGCTCACAACTTCCTCTATCAAGGGTTGGATAACCGAGGGAAGCCTCTCATCAAGGGTTTTAATCACTATATCTGTGATAATTGGTGTGATGATAGGTAAGGAATTTTAAAAGATAGCAGCTATTTGCTCAGGTGGTTCTGTCCCTGAGAGATAGTGCCAAAAGTAAAGGCAGGTGGCTGAGTGTTTTGGAGTGGCTTTGTGTTTAAGAGACCTTCAGAGGAAGGTGCCATCTGTTGGTGTATTGGGGCAGATGGACTTAGATCCTGAGACATTTTGGCAATCAGCTCGTTGAGTCTACTTACCTCATTCTTTAGAATGGTATTTTGGGCTAAAACATCATAGAAGAAGCCAGGTCATCATCAGTGTTTGCTGAATCACCTGACCTCCTGATAGAATCAGGATGTACCAGTGATGACCACCTTACGGTAGTTGACGAACGATTGGAGAGACTCGGTGTCATTCTCCCCAGTGGTAAGGGTGACGTTCGTCCAGAACTGATTTAGGGATTCGGCATAAATGGTAGGATTGATAAGGAAGGCCGTTTTGTATGGAGAAGGACCATTAGATCAATGGCAGTATCAAACTTCGTCCAGAAGGGTGATTTGGTAAGGTAGGCAACACAGTTGTGTC
This sequence comes from Flaveria trinervia, assembly GCA_025506515.1. Lineage (NCBI taxonomy): Eukaryota > Viridiplantae > Streptophyta > Magnoliopsida > Asterales > Asteraceae > Flaveria > Flaveria trinervia. The sequence continues at coordinate 87,904,828 of CM046444.1, read as the reverse complement.
TTGGTTTAAGCTGCATGGTCGCCATTAATGTGAGAGAAGGTTCAGAGTTTTTGAACGTTAGGTTTGAGATAATGAAGCTCTTTAGGATTAGGTATTTATAGGGTATGGTTATAAAACAACTGAAGGGTTTGGTGTTAATCATCCGTAGTTTTAAACGACCGATGACATGGTATTAACCTTCAGAGGTTGAAACAACTAAGTCTTGGTTTTAGGCATCAGCAGTTATAAAACTACTAAAACCATGGTTTTGACTTCAGATGTTGGAAACAACTGAGGACTTGGTGTTAGTCATCAGTATTTGTGAAACTACTGAAGACATGGTTTTGTCTTCAGTTGTTGTAAACGACTGAAGACTTGGTGTTAGTCATCAGTAGTTGTGAAACTACTGAAGACATGGTTTTGTCATCAGTTGTTGTAAACGACTGAAGACTTGGTGTTAGTCATCAGTAGTTGTGAAACTACTGAAGACATTGGGTTTGCTTTAGTTGTTTAAGATGAAACAGCAGTTGTAAAACGACTGAAGAGAAAATTCCCATCAGTAGTTTTCGTCAATTCTTAGCTTTTCAGCTGTTTCATACTGTCCTCAACACTTACTCATCAGACTTTTTAGCTGTTTTTAGTATTTCATAGGACATCAGTACTTATTTGTTTTTACTGATATCAGTTGTTATAACTGCATTAGTTTCTTTTACAGAATCAGTACATATTTGTGAGATGTTTACAAATGATCATCAGTACTGTTTACTGAGATCATCAGTAGTTGTGACTTATTCAAGCTGCAGCATACCAAGCCTTAACACTAGGTTTTGGAAAGTTGAACTATCCAAAGGCTTAGTAAAAATGTCTACAAGCTTATCAGCACTAGGCACAAACTTTGGATCAATCAGACCTTTTTCAAAACAGTCCCTAATAAAATGGTGTCTGATCTCTATATGTTTGGTCCTAGAATGCTGGACAGGATTCTTGACAATGCAAAGAGCTGAAGCACTGTCCATTAATAATGGAGTCTTAGTCTCTGTAATGCCATAATCCAAAAGTTGGTTCTGAAGCCAGAGTACCTGAGATGTACAACTTGCAGCAGCAGTGTACTTTGCTTCAGCAGTGGATGTAGCAACAGATGTTTGTTTCTTACTCTGCCAAGAAATCAAACTGTTGCCTAGGAATTGACATCCACCAGAAGTTGACTTTCTGGTTAACTTACACCCTGCATAGTCACTATCAGAAAAAGCAACTAATTTGCAAAAGTGTCCAGTAGAATACCATAACCTAGAGATGTGTACCTTGCAGATATCAAAGATCCTCTTGACTGCAATCAAATGAGACTCTTTAGGAGCAGCCTGAAATCTAGCACAAACACAAGTTGCAAACATGATATCTGTTCTAGAAGCTGTTAAGTACATCAAGGACCCAATCATACGTCTGTAAAGTGTTTCATCAACAACTTTACCTTTCTGATCTGCATCCAGTTGAGTGGTGTGGCACATGGGAGTAGAACAGGGCTTACAGTTTTGTAAATCAAACTTATTCAAAAGATCTTTTGTATATTTAGACTGATGAATGAAAGTCCCATCAGCCTTTTATTGATTTGCAATCCTAGAAAGAACAGTAATTCTCCCATTGCACTCATTTCAAACTTCTTTTGCATTAAATTGGAAAAATCATCACACAACTGGGGATCAGAGGATGCAAAAATAATATCATCAACATAAATTTGAAAAAGTAGCTTATGCTGATCCACCTTCTTAATGAACAAAGTTTTATCTATGGAGCCTCTAGTGCAATTATTTTGAAGAAGAAAATTTGATAATGTCTCATACCAGGCTCTAGGAGCTTGTTTCAACCCATAAAGAGCTTTATCAAGCTTTTATACCCAATCTGGATGTGTATTATCCTCAAAACCTGGCGGTTGACACACATAAACCTCTTCTTTTATTTTACCATATAAAAATGCACTTTTAACATCCATTTGAAAAACTTTAAGATTGTGGAATATAGCATAGGCTAAGAACAATCTAATTGCCTCCAATCTGGCTACAGGAGCAAATGTTTCATCATAATCAATACCTTCTTCCTGTGCAAACCCCTGAACAACCAGTCTGGCCTTGTTCTTAACAATAAGCCCATCTTCATCTGTTTTATTCCTAAACACCCATTTAGTGCCTATTGCACACTTACCTGGGGGTAAAGGAACCAGTTCCCAAACTTGCTGCTTGTTGAAGTAAAGTAGCTCAAGCTGCATGGCTTCAACCCATCCATTGTCCCTTAAAGCAATATGATAGCTCTTTAGCTCTTGCTGACTAATGAAGAGACCATAGAAGCAGAAATTGGACAATTGACTTCTTGTTGAAACTCCAGCATTGATATCACCAATGATTTGAGACATTGGGTAATTCTTTAGTTCTTGATAAACAATGAGATCTGTGCAAGTGTTTGTAGGACCTTCAGCAGCAGCAGATGGTGATGCAGACTCTTGAAACCAAGAATGAGATGGCAAATCAAAATATGTAGAGGAATCAGAGATCTCATCAGCATTTGTTGTGGATGGAACTGCTGAAGCTACAGGAACATCAAGTTTAGTGGATTTAGGCAGTTGATCACTAAACTTGAATAGGTGAGTATTGATATTATCATCATCATCAATACCACCAGGTGGAGAACTGTTGACAAGAGCAACAGCTGAAGCCTGATAAGGAACATATTGCAATATGTCCAGATCAAATAACTCCACAGGGTTTTGTGGAATCTTGTCCTTTGGAGATTCATTAAACTTCACATGCAGAGTCTCTTCAACTATCTTTGTTCTAAAGTTGAAGACTCTATATGCCTTGCAAGTAGATGAATAACCAACAAAATACCCTGCATCCACCTTAGGATCAAATTTGTGGAGTTGATTCTTTGTGTTGAGAATGAAACAAGGACAACCAAAGGCTCTGAAAAATAAAATTAGAGGAGCCAAATGATGTAGAACTTCATATGGAGTCTTCATCAACATCTGATTTACTAAGGCTTTATTCTGCACATAGCAAGCTGTGTTAATAGCTTCAGCCCAAAAGGTCAGTGGCAAACCAGAGTCTGCCAACATGGACCTTGCAGCTTCAATTAGGGTCCTGTTCTTTCTCTCTACTACTCCATTTTGTTCTGGAGCCCTTGGGATGCTAAACTGCCTCTTAATTCCTTTGAGAGATAAAATCATCAAGTATATGGTTTCTGAATTCTGTTCCATTATCATTTCTGATACACTTGACAGATAGGGAATACTGCTTCTCAACATACAACACAAAGTTTATAATCGTCTGAGCAGTCTCATCCTTTGAATGCAAGAAGAAAGTCCATACAAATCTGGAGTAATCATCCACAATTACCAGACAGTATTTCTTCTTTGCCATACTCATTACTCTCACAGGACCAAAGATATCCATGTATAGTAATTGCAAGCAGGCAATGGACTTAGGTTCTTCAATAGGAGGGAATGAGACTTTGTGTTGTTTTCCTTTCAAACAAGCAGTGCAGCTGTCTTCACATCTGAACTCCTTCATAGGCAATCCCCTTACTAAACCATGATGTATCAGCTGATTCATGTTTTTAAGATTCACATGACCCAGCCTTCTATGCCACAGAATAGATTCTTGAGGAGAAGCCTTGGAAAATAGGCAAGGATGGCCTTTGAGATCTATTTTCTTGGAAAGATCTAAGGCATACACTCTTCCTGTCCTGTTGGCCCTTAGGAGAGTGTGATCATCCAACACCTTATCAATCAAACTTAGAACTTTGGATGACAGAATCATGCAGTTCTGACTGGTGAAAAGAGCAACATGGCCTTTATCACACATTTGACTGACACTCAAGAGATTGTACTTGAGATTCTCCACATGGTTAACAACATCAAACCTTATTTCCCCATTGGAGACAAAGCCTTTGCCAATGATGTAACCCTTAGCATCATTGCCAAAAGAAACAAACCCCTTCTTTCCTTGAGAGTAATAATGAAGAAGAGAGTTGTTCCCTGTCATATGCATAGATCCTCCACTGTCAACATACCAGATGCTAATGTGGCATGCTGAAGAACCCTGCAATCATAATAAATTAGTTAGTTTTTGAGACCCAAACCTTTTTGGTTTTGGATCTGTTCACATCAACAGATGGTAAACTAACAGATTTGCTATTAAGAACAGCCTGAGGGGATGGAGATGGTGAAGAAGAAGAATCCTTTGGCATGGATTTTCTTCTCTGTGGTTTCAGCATAGGAGCATCTAATTGGTTGACTCTCCCTAATAAATGTTGAACCATCATAACAAGATGTGTCTGATTCTGTGATAAAGCTTTCAGCTTATCAGACACATTAGTGCTTGAGATTGATGGATTCCTGTGTTGTACCATCTCCCTTTGAGCGACCTCAGCTGTTGCCTGATTAACCCCTTCCTTTTTGGATTTCTTTTTGGATTTTGGGTTATAGGTTTTGATGTTGCTTGTACAAACTTGGTTTCAAACTCAGTTTTCATTTTATCCATTTTCTTTTTAATGTTCTCATTGTCTTTGAGTTTGGAGCCCCTTTTTTACCGCAATCATCAGTAAGATGATTGAATAAGCCACATATTTCACATGGCTTTTTCTTCATCTTATGTTGATCATCTGCTGAAGAAGATGAAACTACTGAAGACTTGTTCTTCAGCAGTTTGCGACCAGTACTAGCAGTTTTCTTCCTTGCAGTACATGCTTTCTTGATATCTTCTTCAGTAGTTTTCCCACCCTTTCTACTCAAAGTTTTCTTTCCTTTAGTACATGCAGTAGTTTGGGTTTGTTCTCCAGGTGTTATGACTTGCTCTTTAGTACTTTCAGTACTTTGTGAAATACCACCTGGAGTGATCAACCTTTTGATCATGTGAGTGTCTGCATTTGAACCATCAACATCAGTTGGTAGGTTTTGGGAGGATTAATGTTGACTCCAACCTCTGATGGTGCTGTATCAGATAGTAGATCACATGATGAAAAGGATTGGTTATTGCTTTCTCCATCAGATTCTACCTCTGCTCTGGGAGTAAAATCTGTAGGAGGAGCAGTGTAATCATAACCAATGCCAAACTTCACATTGGAAGCAGACTGCTTATTGAGAAGCATTTCAAAACCCTTGCAGGAATGTACCCATCGATCACACTCTACCTGGGTAGCTGCAAGTGTTTCTTTGAGGTCTTTGTACTTCTTTAGAAGTACCTCTTCCCTAGCCTTATCATCAGTGATTTGGCATTTAAGATTGTAAATCTCATCATTCTTATCATTAAGCACAGACTCAAATTCAGCTTTTCTTTTGGATATTATTTGTTCTAGCTCAATGTTCTTGTTAATTAAAGCTACATTTGCTTCTCTAATAGATGCAAATGCGGCTATGCATGTTTCAGAACATAGCTTGGCTTTGGCCTCAGAGGATACCTGTGATGCCTGTGGTGTGGAGGCATTAGAGAATGAGGTATCAGCAGACTACAGGGCCATAAGAGCAAGGTTTCCAAAAGTATTGTCACCACATGTTGACCAGCACCAGAAAACAGTTGTTCATGACCAGACATATCATCTGGTAAATTGCTCCGATCAACAACTCCTGGGGTGAAAAAGCTGTGTTGTTAAGGTTGAGATTGTTGATAAGATTGGGAAGGTTGAGGCTTAGGAAGAGCAGGTGGTTGTTAAGCAATGGGTACTTGAACTTGACTGGGTTGTGGCATGTAATAGCAGGGATGGATATGGCATTGGGCCCTGAGGGACAAAATATGCAGGAGATAGAGGTTGTGATTGATGACCAGAACTAGCAGGATGTTGCCCTCTGTTTTGTTGAATATTACTTGGAAAAGTCACAAAGGGTGCAGAGGAGTTAGATCCAGATGATCTACACTCTCTTGCAAAGTGCCCAAGCCTGTGGCATTTGTGACACATCAACTTACTCTTGTCAAAACCAACTTCGGTTTTGCCAGAGAGTCCAGGGAATTTCCTACCAGTTCTCTTGTAGAACTTCTGAGATCTCATATTAATCAAGGCCATTTGGCTCAGAATATCCATCTGTTCTAAGTCATCATCAGCTATACCTTTCAAATCATCCATAATGAAGCACAAATTGTCACTATTACAGCCTGACTGACTATCAGCACTCACAAATGCATGATCAGAACTGTTTGAAGAGAAATCTATATGCACATCATAATTACTTTCTGATGTAGCATATTCTGACTCATGACCGACCAAGGTCGTGTTCCCTGGTACAAAGTCTTCAGTGAGCTTTCCTGATGATGCCAGTTTCCTTTTCTGCTCTATCTCTCTTTCAAATGTAAGCAGTTTCCCATGAAGTTGGGTGAGAGATAGGCTATCCAGATTTGCATTAGAGCGTAGGACAATTGTATATGTGTCCCATCTCTCAGGCAGTGATCTGAGGAATCTGTGGTCCATCTGGCTATTAGTGTATTCATGTTTGACCATTTTCAGCTCAGAGATCAAACATGAAAAACGCTCAAACTATTGATTCAGAGTCTCACCCTTCCTATGAGCAAATGTCTCATATTGTTGGGCAAGTATTTCCTTATTGTTTGCTAAGACCTCATCAGTACCACCAAATTGTTCTTTCAGTGCCTTCCAGAGGTCATGAGCAGTTTCATGATGCATAAGTCCAGAATAGATTTCATTAGGAAGTGCCATGGCGAGAATTCTATGAGCTTTAGCATCAATCTCAAACAGTTTTCGATCCTCATCAGAGTATTGTTCCTTCTTCTTCGGAACCATTTGGTTGGTTTCCGGATTGTTCACCATAGGCTTATGTGGACCATGTACCACAGATGTCCAACAACCTGAACTGTTAACACACAGGTGATGGAGCATTCTTTGTTGCCATATGTTATACTTAGTCCTTACCAGCATCGGAGGCTTGGTTGAGGAACCAGTATTGTGGGGGTCATTAGAAGGAGTAGTCATATTCAGAATTCAGACAAATTCAAGGTAAACAAAGTAAATCTATCTCAAAACCACTTAGAACCTCAAACAAAATGGCTAGAAGCAACAGAAACTCAATCTCTATAACCGATTCTTGCAAATTTGCTAATTCGATCAAACGTAGATAGCAAAAGAACAGTTTCAATGATCAATTGTTAAATCGATCAATGATTAACCTGCTCTGATACCATTTGTTAGGATCTCAGCATCTAGTTTGATCAATTAGATTGGATTTGCAGCGAAATGAGCCCACGAATTAACAAATTTAAACAAGAACACACAAAATTTATCAATGAAATAGCGTTTGTTATAGAGAGAGAATTTCTGCCAAAAGGAATATATTCATTCAATACACTCTTCGGCTGGCTTCCCCGCACCATTACAATTAGGTCATCTTTCCTTTTATAAGGGAAGCTGACGTCAGCTGATGTCACTTGACAGTGACATCTAACTGTTATTTAACTACTGAAAGTTAACACAACTACTGAAGATGTCAAACAGCTGATATCTTCTTACAAAAATACCAAGTGTTAATTATCACTACAACTACTGAAAAGAAACTACTGAAACAACAACGACTGAAGAACATGCTCTTCAGTCGTTTTACAAGTACTGAAATAGAAAAGAAAACTACTAAAAGGAAACCATCACAACAACTAAAGAATGCTTCTTCAGCTGTTGTGACAAACTCTAAAGGCTTCAGTACTTGGACTTCTTGAACTTCAGTTGTTGTCATTAGCTGATGTCTTCAGATGTTGTCTTCAGTATTTGTACTTCAGCTGTTGATCTTCAGTACTTTAGTCTTCAGCTGTTGATCTTCAGACTTTGGTCTTCAGCTGTTGAAGTCTTCAGTACTTTAGTCTTCAGCTGTTGATCTTCAGACTTTGGTCTTCAGCTGTTGAAGTCTTCAGTACTTTAGTCTTCAGCTGTTGGTCTTTAGACTTTGGTCTTCAGCTGTTGAAGTCTTCAGTACTTTAGTCTTCAGCTATTGATCTTCAGACTTTGTCAAATAGCTGATCAAGTCTTCAGCAGTTGTTGTGATGTCTTGTGGGACGTAAAGGTTTTTTTGATCTGGCTCATTGGTTTTTTTGGTCCAACAGTTACTGATATAGAAATTTGTTAATTATAAGTTTGAAATTGATAAAATGACCTTTGCCACCACGTTATGGATATAGGATGGCAATACATAGTTTGGGTCGGTGGTAAAAGTGTGTTTGTGTGTGTGTGTGTGTGCGCGTGTGTATGTGTGAGAGAGAGAGATGGGAGAGGGAGGGAAGATTATTAGGCTGATGGTGGTAGTGGTGTGGTGATGGTAATGTTAAGGTGGTTAATAGCTATAAAAGTTTAAACTTGAGAGGAAGTGGTTTAGTGTTTTCAATGAACCCAACCTTTTTGTTTTCCTAGATTAAAATCAATTCTTTTATTTGTCAGAAAGAAAAGCTCAGAGGATGACAAGTAGTGCACTACAATCTACATCCTAGAAATTTTCAACTTTTAGAATTCTTTTACAATTTTAGACTTTTATTTATTTTTTTATATAATATTAAATTAAATATAATCTTTTATGCTGTTTTACAACTTTTAAACATTATTAATATTAATTTAATGGTCTTTTACACAACAATAATAACATATTTTATGTAAGTAATAGAATATTTGATTTAAAATTTGTTGTATTATATAGCATCTTTTACTATTTTTTTAAAATATGACTGGGTTTGAGAATGATATTCTCTATTGATGTAAATCAACAAGGACCGAATATGATGATTGAGCCATTGATTGTAAGGCGGAATAAAACAATCAAGAAACATTAAATGCAAGAAATACTCATAAATATTGTTTGTATTAATGGAGGTAATCGGTTACAATGAATGCTAGGGTTATTTGCATTAAACAGTAACAAGACACCTTGTGAACATAAGACTAAACAAAAGATTCTAATTGTCTAGAATGTGTATCAATAGTTACCTCATATAGTAGGTTTTCTATTCTCTTTATAGGCTGACAAGATGCATTTTACAAAATGACTAAACTAACCCTGACCTATACATTAGAGAACAAGTCTAAGTACAAAAGTCTTCATCGACATTTCTTTTGTTCATCCGCATTGACTAATGCAGATGAGTTGATCTAGATTAGCATTTCTTTTGCCTTCAATATTAGTGTTTGGTCATCAGCATTGACAAATGCGGATGAACAAACACTTATGCGCATTTGTTGCCGGTCATCCGCATTAGTAAATGCGGATGTACAAATACTTGTCAGCATTTGTTTAGGCTATTCGCATTTGTTAATACGGAAGAACAAACACTTGTCAATATTTCTTCTATGTTCATATGCATATACAAATACAGTTAGCCGACACTTGTCTTCTATTTTCTTTGCAGATTCTTCATCCGCATTAGTTCTTGGACTTGTGGGATTTCCAGTAGAACAACCATCAACCCACTACTTGAATTGGCATGTATGATCCTTTCAGGGTCCAACAATACTCCCCATAAGGATTATACAGCCTATGTTCATCAAGGGTTTGATGGTGGTTGAGGTTGGGAAGATTCTGCTGGGTCTTGCGGAGGAATACGAGGTTATGCCTGAAATGGATCCGGATGGACTTTATCTTGTTGAGAATGTCATTAGAATTAGACATCTTCTCTCTGTTTAGCACATGGATCTTCATCTGGCTCATGTGTAGATGGCTTCTATGGGTAGCTTCTTTAGAGAAATGGGTTCCCATATTGACACTGTGGACAACCCATCTCTATGAATCAACAAAGCTCTATCCACATCCACCTCTAACTTCATAATATTCCCCAATTTTAGAGGAGTCTTCTTCTTTATCCTCTGCTCCCTCTTGACATTGATTCTATCGAATGCCATCTTTAGAATCTTTATACATTTCAGAAAGAAATGCATATCTTCTTCTCCCATTTTATTCTTTATCTCTCTAAAATGCCTTGTATGTATGTAGTGAATATAGGATTCATCTAATAATCTCACCTCATATCCACTAAACAACCTGATTTCAGCTCCTTCTTTTCCTCCCCATCTTCTTTCAATGACCAACTCATATGTCTTTTCATCATAATAGACATTTGAGATTGGTTTGGAGGAATGAGTTCCAGCTACCATCTTTCTTTTGAGTGATTTAGTAGGCTTCACCTTTAGTTCAGGGAATACCACTTCTTCAACTGGTTTTGTTTTTTTCTCTAAGGGTTGACAAAGGAACTATCTTTCCTCATGCAGATAGCCTTGAGAGATTTGAAGTTGTCTATTCTTTTAAACATCCTCAGAATATCTTCAAACTCATAACCCTTGAATATAGCCTTGTGATTAATCAACTCTAAATTGGTTAGTTCTCTCATATCATGGATTTCTAGGGAGTTCACCCGAGCAGATTACTCTATGAAGAATTGAACTGAACCTGAAATCCTCTTAATCATGAACATGTTCCTGTCACTATCATACTTCCAGACAATTATCTTCTAATCAGTTTAGCCTTTTGGAGTAGACACACCTTTAATGACCTTAGTAGTGGTAAGCCCTAATTGAATCTTCAATTTAGAGGGCTCAGCGAACCACTCTGGATTCTTGTGTAGAATAGGTGCTACAGAGTCATGATCTCTGTGGTGAGCTGGATGTCTTGTGCAGACACTCTTGTTCTAGGCTTTTTTTCTTATAATCTCTTCTTCAAGTTTCTTCAGCCTTTCTTTTTCTCATTAATCATCCTAAGGATAGCAACCCTTAGGGAATTTATCTTCATGATTCCCAATTTTCTTTTGGTAAATTCTTGGTCAGAAAGATAGTCCTTCATTTCCCTGTTAGTCATATTATAGGGATTAGGATACAGTGGTTGAGGAGTAGAAGTCTGCATTGCCTTTGATAATGATTTGAACACTGCAGCTTTGGGAGAAAGAGTCTTTTCATACTCAGTCTCATAGATAGGATCCAGCAGTTTGTATAACTTCTCTTCTTCTGCCTTCATTCCCTCATATGTCAATTTGAATACCTCATCAGGGTCATAGCAATGGTTGATCAAAAACATAGCTTTCACTATCAAGTCATCATTTTGGGTTTTCTCTACCATCTCCTGTATAGATTTCTCCTCTTTCATAGGGCTTTTATGAGCTATTAGTTCATCAACCACATAGCCACCCTTTATCTCTCCATTCTTTTCTAAATCAATGAATTCAACCATCTTTTTCAATTGGGCTTTAGCTTTTTCATGCTCCTCTAAGAATTCAGCAATTGCTACAAGGCTTATGGGTCTTGTTTTTCCTTTTTCTTGTTTGGTTCTTCTTCTGCCATTGGTCTCTTCCCCATTGCCTTCTTAGTTAAATATTTCCTCCTTCTGGTATAGGTTTGCATTCCTGAATCAGAAGAGATTTCAACCATTTTAGCTGCTTAAGACACCTTTTCAGCCTCTGATTTTTCATTTTCATCAGTAACAGTAGTTGATTCTTCTCTCTTTTGTTGCTCTTCACATAATCTTCTAATAAGCTCTTTTTGTTCATCTAACAATGATACAACAGGCACTATTTGCATACTTAATTCCTTCTCATTCGGGACAGGAGATTAAGGAATGATCACTATTGGTTCATCATTTTGCCCCTGATCAACAATGAACTCCCAAAAATCATCATCTATAATAAATTTTTTTGCAGTGAAGGAGTCAAGGGCTTTAATCATATCACTAAATTCAGCCTCTTCAGAGTGAACTTCTTCTGGTTTGCTTGTATAGATAACCATCTCCATACTAGATAATCATATCACTAAATTTAGCCCCTTTTATAGATAACCATCTCCATACTAGATAATCATATCACTAAATTCAGCCCCTTTCTCAGTCTCAGAGAATTTCATATTTTTGGTAGGAGGGGAGTTATCACCACTTTCCCTTTGATGAACTTTAACTAATGTCATCTTTATCACTTTCCCTTTTTCTTTTCTTTTCTATTTTCTCTTCTTTATCATCTTTCTCCATCTCTGCTTCTCTTTTGATCATAACAAGCAGCTCTAACTCAGATACTATCTTGTTTAGAGTTTCTATCTGTTTCTGCAAATTTCTGATAATATCATATTGTTCTTCAATCATTCCTTATTGTTCTTCCAAAGCTTTAGTTTGGATGGCTAAAGTGTCAACATGGCCACTTATTTCATCCCTTGAATGTTGGAGAGTTACCTTTAAACTTTCATTCTCCTTTTCTTTTTCTTTGTTCTAATTCTCATACTGTTCTTTCACATATTTCAACTCCTTCTCTTTCTCATCCAATTCTAGAATTCTGTCTTGAATGATACCACATCTTCTACTTAGTAGTCTTTCCATCTTGGCTACTTTTTGTAGTAGTTTTGAATCAACTCATCTTTTTCATCAGGCTTGTTGACTCCTGATTCAACATAACTTTTGATGGAGCAGCCTTAGAAGCAACTTGCCTAATAAGCATCTGTTTTGGATGATCCTTCTTATCAAATTATGATTTGGATTCCTCTGAAGAGCTGGCAGAATAACTATACTTAACAGGCTCAGTAGTAACAGGAGATGTTTGAGCAGGTGATATGGGTGAGTGGTGGATTGGAGATATATATGGAGAGATGAAGGGTTGTGCTTGTTGTGATAGGATTGATGTTCTTTGAGGTGATGGTATTGTGTGGGCATAAATGGTGAGGCCATATTAGCATCATGACCAGAAGGTCTAGTGTGAAGATCACCCGTTACATCCACTTGGGGTGGCACTGGCCTATGTCCTTCATACCTTTCAACAGCTTGCTCATCAACAGTTTGTTGAACATAAGAAGGTTCTTCTTATTCTTGATCAGGCTCATCAATAGGAGCCTCTTGTTCTTGTTCTTCTATATTTATCTATTGTAGCATCCAAGGCAACAATGGAAAGAAGGTTCCACTATAAAAGTTCCTAGGATCTATCTTCTTGATTCACTTGTAAGACTTGGCCTATAATAAGGAATATCCAGCACAGGTCCTTCAGGTACAATATCAGGAAAAGTTTCATTGATGAGGCATTGCAAGAACCTTGGATACATCAGCAACATATGTCTTCTCCCTTCCTGAATATTTGATACCAGACCATTAAACACATTATCAGACATGTGGAATGGCCTGTTAGTGCATAAAGCACATATAGCAGATGAGGTGATCACTAGAATGTCATTCAATCCAGTCTTCCTCTTCAACAGATAATGTTGGTAAAGATGAATCAGGAATCTCCATTGTAAGTCAACTAATCATTTTACAATGTGTTTGCCTTCATATCCTCCCTCATATCCAATGTTGGCAAAGAAAGAAGTAATATCATCATCTTCAAGCTCTAAGGGAGTGTTGGCATTATCACCAAACTATAGACACTATCTCATAGTTTGTTAAGTGATGTTCAGAGTATGATCATCAGTGATTCTTTCAGATAGAGTCCTTAAACCAGCTATCTTTGTCATCTCAGTAATGCTCCAAAAAGACCTTATGAATCTCTCATAAATGACTTTCGGATAGAGTCCTTAAACCAGCTATCTTTGTCATCTCAGTAATGCTCCAAAAAGACCTATGAATCTCTCATAAATGATTGATCTAACATTGATTGCATGACCAACTCTGATAGTGGATATAAATCTGATCATGTCTCTAAAACCTTCTGCCTCGGGTATATCAGGGTCAAGATAACCGTTGACATTATGCTGCTTGCTCCAAGTGAGATTTGCTATGTACCCTACATTAGAAGCATATGAATTAGAAAGATTGATAATATTCAACAAATTGTAGAACATGCATCAAGTGAAATTTCTCATTTTGACTTTATATGGTCAAATTTGAATGTTTTATAGGTATTGTTCCATAGGAATTATAGCTATTCTTGATTTTGTTATGAGTAATCACTGTTATTTTATTATTCATACTTGAAGTGATCATTTTTGTTGTTTTTAACCCATTTTAAATCTTAGAATCAAGATTTGTTTTCTCATTTTCAATCTTTTGTTATGCTCTGTTCATGCAATGAACACGGTGGTGAAAATCATGGTGAAAATCACTTGTTTGTTGTTATCTTTTTAGTTAACTAGTTCATTGCAGTCGAAAATCATCATCATTTCTTAATTCAGGTTTGATTTTGAATCACTAATTTTGACCTAGGGTTCTAAGTTCATTACAGGTTCAAAAGTCTGATATTTTAGGTCATAAATTCCAAAGATTATCACCTTTTGTTTGATACAATAGTTGTAGTGAATAAAAAAAGACAAATGAGGTAAGATGAAAGTAAAACACAGGGTTGATGATGAAGATGATGTGTGATGAAGAACAATGAAGTTTGTTCATCGCACTATAAAGTCTCTCAAATTTGAAAAGTATTAAATGACCTTTTGAAATGGGTTTAAATAGTCAATTAATATCTTCTACAAAAAATTATAAGTTTCAGGAAAAATGCGTTCAATTTTTAACATCACTGTAGCCAATGCGGATAAGTTTTGTTCATTCGCATTTGTGTACTGTTACAAATGCGAAAGCGTAAAAACATAACAACATTTGTTCACTGTAACAAATGCAATTCAACAAGGTAATCAGCATTTGTTACTGTTACAAATGCGGCAAGACAAAGTTAGTTAGCATTTGTTCACTGTAACAAATGCAGCTGAACAAAGTTAGTCAGCTTTGTTCACTGTAACAAATGCGGCTGAACAAAGTTAGTCAGTATTTGTTCACTGTAACAAATGCGGCTGAACAAAGTTAGTCAGCATTTGTTCGCTGTAACAAATGCAGTAGAGTAAAATTCATTTATCCACATTTATTTCAACAAATGCGGCTACCAATGAAGATGTCCACATTTATTGGCTTTCATCATGATGACTGAAGAGATTAAGCACTTTGTTCATTCATTTTGATACACATGGTCTTGATATCAACCACATTCAAGAAATGCAGAAGAGGAAAAAGAAATGCAGTAATGCAAAGGTGTTCCGCATTAACAAATGCGGTAGAACACTTTTGTCCGCATAGGTTTTTAACACTAAACTTTTATGTATACTTCTTTGACACATATACGGTAGAGTTTTCATGTCCGCATTAGTTTCACTTTGATTTAAATGACATAAACCTTTACCCGCATTGGTTACCTTCACCCGCATTAACCAATGAACTTACTCGCATTAAATTTTGAACTTAGTCAAAACTTAATGTTTCTGCAGAGATATTATCATTTTTTATTTTTCTTTCTTGTTATGAAGAACTGTCTTTGATTGACTTGTGTCTTATGAAGTTGTTGGGGTTGTCAGTTCTTGCTTGGATTGACTTGTATATCAGAGATGATACAAGTTTCCCATTGTTTGACTGATGTTGGACTTCTTATGCTTTGATGAATTTGCATAAGCTAAGATACAATAGCATAACTTCTGCATCAACACAGACAATTTCTCAACCTTAAAGCCTATGTATCCTGCTGAACCAGAAAGTGATGTTGAATGGATTGAGCTCACTAAAGATGAGTCACCCAAAGAACAAAAAGAATCACAAGTTGAGGAACTGCTAACCGCCAAGACATATTAGAAGTAAGGCCTGAGTCAAACATGTTCATGACCCTTATTAACCATGGGTTTCCTTTTGATATGGTTGAAAGATAAATGTGACTGAGATGAAGGATCTTCTAAAAGATTTTGAACTTGCTAGGTTCATGATCCCAAATTGCGACTATGAAGCATTCACTACATTCCAAGCCATTCAGAAGATCAAGAAAGAACTAGGCCACTGTGTTACATCAAAACTTAGCAAGTACAAAAAGATTTGTTGGCTATAGGGTCACAACTACAAGGCACATGAGCTTAAGGGAAGAAATGTTAGTGAGCTTAGGAGAATGATGGAACATGTAATGGCGGTTGAACTTGACACAAGAGTAAGATACAGAACAGAAGCTCCAAATCCATCATCTGAGCAACAAAGCAAACTCCCTGTTGATCCTATAACTATTGAACCTAAAGATTTGTACAAAGGGAAAGAAAAACTAATCAGAGAGCCAAGAGCAATTATACATGGCAAAATGTGGCCTTTGGGTACAACAGTCAATGAAATTACAGAGCAGAAGTCTACATTGATAGAGCTGTTTGATCACATCACAAGTCCCAACTCAATTGAAGACAATAGGATCATGGCATGGAAGTATTATCAAGAGTGGGATTGTGCAATCATCAAGAGAACATCTGAAAGAATTGAATACTTCCCTGATGTAGAAGCTTTACTTAGTCTTTCTCTGAGACATTAAAGATTTGCAAAGCCTAATCATCTCAAACTATCCAATTCATCCAAAGGGAAGACATTTTTTTGTGTTGGTGGGTAGACTGAAAACAAGATTTATAGATGATTTGCCGAAGGAGGCTAAGAGAGAAGATGTTGTAGAAAAGAAAATGCTTTTAAAGAAAAGAAGATCAAGCACCAACTCCTCCACATTAGTTGATGATGAATTCTTAAGGAGGGTTGGTTATACTAACAAGAAAACAACAGCTATCAAAGTCATAGGAGGAAATCAATACACGATTCCTATAACTGAGTGGGTATATGTTTAGAAAACAAAAGAAATGGTGCTACTGAGGAGTGCTGATCGGAAGGTGACAAGATAAGAATATTTGACGTAGTAGAGATCAAACAGCTCCACCCAAGCTACACATCATACTTACATGACAAATTCTTCCCAAAGCTGTCTGACAAAAGAGCATTGAATGATCTATGCTTATATGTTCATATGATACAAGTGGTGGATAAACTGCCTGCAAAAGTATACAAGAGAAGAGGAATAATGTTGGGCTGTTGAAAGAAGCTATCATTGAAGAAGTATCAAAACTAAGAGTCTCAGAAGAAGATGAGCTTGAAATAGTTCATCATCAAAGTGTGGTGGAAACACTAACAACTGAAGATGACATCTTGGGGCTAAATTTTGAGACACTTCAAAAGATATGCAGAATGGAGATCAAGTACAAATACGATGATCAAAAGGATGCAGTATCTTATTTCAACAAGAAGATGGTGTCAAGATTGAAAGAGCTTTCAGTTTTGAAGACCTAATTAGAAGTGTCTAAGCCTAAGGGAGAGTATTGTTAGATCTAGGAACAATAGACCTAGATCATTTTTATAGGCTAAAAACTTTAATTAATACTTGTAATGAATGATTATAATTCATCATTTGATGTATGCATTATGTATATAGGTTAACCCATATGTGTGTTGATTTATGTATAAGTGCAGATACAACTATTATAATTGGTGAATTACTGAAATTGACCAAGTGTAAGAAACATCTACGGATGAACATTTTGTTCTTCCGTAGATATGTTTCTTACCAGTAAAATACATCCAAAAATCCTCTACGGATGAACAACCAACTTTGAAGTTGAAGTGAAGATACCTTCTAAAGAACAAAGTATCTTCAGAAGAACAAGATTGTTGTGGATTAACAATCATCTACGGAAAATCATGTAGTTGCGAAGTCCAAACATTTGTATTTAAATAATACAAGTGTTACAAGTCAACAAGATAGTTGTGCAAATCCCAAAAAATCCGGTGTTTCCTTAACTAAAACAAATGTGCCTATGAATATGAATTCTAGGTTTCACATCAAATGAGAGATGGCAACGAACATTAGACAATAAAAACAAAAACATCACCTCAATTCACAAAACATAAACCCTAGCAGCCATCACATCAACATCAACATGACCATGGCATTTATTGTTTATGTCATTCATTGATTATTCCTTTATAATCATTGAATAGTTTTAATACATTTTAATCAAATCTTGTTTGATTATTATGTTCATATTATTATGTTCATCATAATTATTATTCATGAATCAAACAATTAAACAAGGTTAATATTGATTCTGCAGAAATTAACTTGATTTCCTTTAACACTGATAATTCTTGATTGCGATCCTTGGATACACACTTTCGCTTCTCAGCTGTTAGTCAGCTTCTTCTTTCTTTCTCTTCCTTTCTTCCTCTAAAGGCAACCTTGCTGCTTCTTCTTCTTCTAGCTCAGTCCATAGTAGGGTTGCCTTTTCTAACTCAATCAGCTCCTCTAATGGTAGTAGGAGCACATCTTATTAACAACTCCAAGATTGACAAGCCTGTCAATGATCTCCACCCTCCTTCTATTGTTGATCGCCTTCTGGTTAGCAGCAACTGCTTTACTACTTCCAGCTAGCAATTTTCCAGTGCAGATTTTCCCTTTTCTTTTTAGCTTTTCTAACCTTTCTTACACTTAAAGTCCTTCCACAGTCATCTTTCTCTTTCCTTTGGTGTTTTTAGAAGTTCTAGACTTTGGAGATTCATGTGTAGAGGTTTCAGTTGGGAAGTGGTTATTGGAGCATGTGTTAATGATGTTGTTTGAGTGAGGGGTCGGTTGATAAAATCCTCACTATTTACCTTAGATGCTAGTTCAAGGATTGCATCTGTGATAAATAGATCATCGGATAAAGAGAATGACCCTTCCGCAACTTCAATCTCAGCTTAAGAAGATTGAAATGGTTCTTCCGAGGCTTTGGCTTCAGCTTCGGAAGTCTGTGGGATTGCACAATCTATCCCAACTGTCTCAGCTTCAATGTGCACCTTAGATTGAACAACTTCTTGGATAGTGGTATAAGGTGCATTCAACCTTTGAAGCTCTTCAACTCCAAAGTACGCCACAACAACATGTGGGCTTGGTTGTTTAATGGAAGATCCTATTAGGAAATTGGAAAAGAACATATTAGATTTTTGAGAATCCTTGGGTCCATTTGAAGAACAATTGGAGGAGGCTCAGGGAAAATTATTGCTTGTTCATCAGGATATCTTGAAGTTAGAGTGGAGAGAGCTAAGCTTTGTGGTTCCTTCGGCGTTTGTCTTTGAACACTCTCCCCCTTTTTAGTACTATCATCTTGAGAGCTTGATGAACTATAGGAAGAGGTCAAGGAGACCTGAATTAGTACATACCTAATAGATCTCTCAATCTGTTTCTCAGTTAGTTCGGCCTTAAGACTTTCAATCGCATGTAGCTGAGTGGCAGACCTATCCTCTAAACTCTTAACCTTGGATTCAAGGTTTGAGACTTTAGAAAGTAGGTCTCGAATAGTAAGTTGCAGACTTCCCTCATCTTCTTTTGAAAAATCATGGGGAGATGAGGTAACATACTTGGTATGTTCATCCTCACCACCAGATATGGTTTCTTGGAACCCCGGTTTCCCTTACCTAATGATGTCTCTTTCATAGTTATCAAAGAGTACAGCTGTCGTAGATTCCGGCTCAGAAATGTCACCACTGTCCTGAGGATCCAATGAGGCTCCTTTAGTTGTGGCTACTGAATCTACATGAGTCCCCTTCAAATTAGTGGGACTCACCTCAGTTGTGGCTTGCTGATGGAGGCTAGAGATCAGGGGTTACTCTAGGCTTAGTTGACCTTTAGATGGGTGTTGTGGATCAAATTCATAGCCTGGAAGAGCCATAATCTCCTCATCAATTCCTATGAGTAGGTCAGTGAAGGATATATAGACTAAGCCTAATGACCTGGGACTTTGCTCAATGTCTAATGACATTGAGCCTTTATGAGGCTGTCATATTTTTGCTGCTTAGGAGAATATAATGATTCATTTTGAGGGGTTTCAACTTGGGTTTCAGGCTCATGGGATTGAGACTGAGACTTAATACCACTATTGAGGTCAAAAGTTGTAACAACCGACCTCCAGGTTGTTATTCTAATCCTAATCTACTTGCATCACTACCCGTCTTATAAATGCCATTAATAGAAACAATCTAACCCTATTGGTGATTTTAGTGTCATCTATTGCTATTTGTTCCATTTTTATGATTCTATGTCATTTTTGTGACTATATAGTCAAATTGTGTCTCCACCAATTAGAACTTAGTGCCCCGGGAATGTTAATTGGCTACCCTAGCTAGAATTTAAAAAACCCTAATTGAAACCAATTTATTAGTGAAAACAATTAAAATGTGTGTATACAAACACACTTGTAACTTTCGGCTAAAAGACATGCGTGTGCATGCATAACACTTAACAATTAACTAAACCTTACCACCTAAAATACTACCCAATACTACAAATTAATACCACATAATATTATTTAACATTAAAATTAAATTGAGAATTTCCCCACTAGAGGACAAATTCAGCCACCCCATTCTCCCCCAATCTACACCTCTCTTCCCCACTAAACACCACCACCCTCACCCTTCAATCCCATTTCATGCAACCCTCTCTCTCTATCCTCTCCCTCTCCTCTCATTTTCGAATTCCCAGCTGAGAATTACACACACACACTCATTCAAACTCTCTCAAATCCTCTCTACTCCAGCCCCAAAATCGTGAACAACAACATCAAGCAACCATCGGCCAAGCTCAAACCGCAAGAAGGTGGCCACATTCGCGAGTCTTGGACACACACCTACACTTTGTCCGACCTTTCCAGCCTTTGTTCGAGGTTCTACAGCCAAGTCCAAGGAGTTTCTAGCCATCCACGGCCATAACACCTTCCAAACCGTGAGTTACATCAAGTGTAAGCTCCATGTTGTTGGTTTTGGGACATTTCTCATGTTTTCTTCATTTTTCACCTAAAAACCTTGCTTTTCCTTGTTGTAGCAGAAACTTCTCACCACCACTTTGTTCTTAAGGAGTTCCCAACGTTCTTGAAGGTAAATCACATGATATGATAGTCTTTCTTGAGGTGGAAACCGATTTCCACCATGAAAACCCTCTTTTTGGGTGTTTTGCATCATCTAACTTATGGATGTTGCAACTCTTGTAAACCCAAATTGTAACCTGCGTGTTAATGGCTTAATGGACTCCCAAGAACCTGTTTTGAAAGTTACAAAAGGTTACATAACTTGAACCCATGGTTGTTACATGGATTACACCTTGAAAACCCTTCTTTCTACATGTAACAACACCCTTTAAACATTTGTTTGAAAAACCCTCTCAACCAAGACTCATAACCTGCTCATGAACGACTTTGGGACCCTTAACAATCTGTTTATAAAGCCAATAAAGTGTTGGTAATGTTTAAGCTCAAGTTAAGATGATTTACACATGTGTTATGGTTGGTTATGACATTTTCTACATATTTGAAGTCTATGGATGTGTAGAACAACTAGGCCACGTTTTGGGACTGAAATTTCAGTAGGTTTTGATGAATATTAAGAGTGTTAATAATGTTTAATCTCTGGAATAAAGGACATGTTGTGATTAGACCCCCTTTTAGTCACTTTTGGGGCCCAAACATGGTAAAAATAAAGCATGGATGTTAACCATCTAAAAAGTATTCCAGGCTCAAAATGATTAATAAAAGGGTTCTGGAGTCAATGGGACAGTTTAGTGGTAAAAGGTAATTTAAATGGATTTTTAAGTGAAAAACGGTACCAACCGAATGACGTTTTTGAGAAAAATCTAAGAAAAATGAGTATAAGGTTAAAAATTATAAAAACCAAGTTATTACAGAAGACTAAGTGAGAAAATAACTTATAAGTAGAAAAGTTGGTCAAACGAGTTTTTAAATGGTCAATTCGGTTAAAAACGCAATTTAACGGGTTAAACGTAAAAACGGGTCTTTCAACCTTAAAGGCAAATTTTTTTTGATTAAAAGGAATATAACCTTATAAAAATGTCTTAAAGTGGTACCTACTGGTCTAAGTCACCGATTTATAGAAACCTTTGGTTAACCGTTAAAATTCTTCAGTTTCACCGTAACCGGAACGTTAAACTCATAGGTTTTAAACCGAACCCATTATCTAAAAATTTGTGTACACTTACTTAATAATAAGTCAATTTAACTTTAAAAACCTGATTTTTGGTCATAAATGTCATATTATACAAGAAATCAAACTTGGGTAGAAACTGTCAATTTTGAAACTTGAGGGGCTAAACTGTAAAATTTTGCCAAACTCTATAACCAGCTCTTACGAGACTTATAATCACTTGAAAAACTTAATTACCCTATATTCTTAACTAAATGTGTTAAAAATCCTTGATTAAATGAAAACCTTGACTTTCCATAAAAGGAAACTTTTTACGCAAACCCTAATCGAATCAAAGCCGAACCTGACAACTAATCCTTTGACACACTTGTTGAACCATAATTAAGTTTAGAGCAGTAGCTTATCACTTACTATATTCATGTTAGGGTGCTAGACTTGAGACATTCCCGGCACACGAAGTTTCATTTTGCTTAAACACCTAAGGTGAGTTTAGTGTTTCCCCTTTTTCTCTTTTAAATGTTTTGGGGATGGAACATGCTATTGTTTTGACTGTTAATCTTTATGTGTTATAACTTATGATGCTTGAGTGTTATGGATTAATTGAACCTGCCTTGTCTATACTTTTTCACAATCATTAATTCTTGGTGAACCGCTTGTCTATATGGGTAGATCTACTTGGGGTATCCCCCACGCACAGTGCCTTCCTAAGGGAAGGGGACCACACTGAGATCCTGCGGGGTCGTTGCGGCATGTAACAGGTACTTGTATGACACTATGGTGTACCCCTCAGCAGGTAGGGTGCACCTATATGAGGCTTAGCTATCCTCTAATGTGACTGACAACACTTTACTCTTGAAGAGGCTAGTCGGGGCTGAGTGCAGGGTTGATTGTGACCTCCACAACCGCTATACTATCATGTTGATAATAAAAGTAAACTAATTCTTTTAAAGTGCAGTCTTTAAAACCTCCTATTCTTTTTTGAACTTTAAACACTGAACTCACCAACATTATGTTGACCTAAAATTTCTTTTGAGCATGTTTGAGGTATCTAGCATGGATAACTTGAAACCTAAAGGACTTCAAGTAGAGGACTTAGAACCGAGACCTTGATGGCATTACATTGGCTTTAATTTTAAGAAATGACTTTTCTTGGATGTTTGCTAAACAATTAAATCTTTTGAATACGTTGGGTATTTGAACTATGTATCTTTTAATGGGTTAACTTTGTAACCCGAGACGTGTATTTGATGTAATGCCACATATTTCCTTCCTTGTTGTGCTCATATTATGGTTTGTTTCCGCTTCCATATTAAGCCAGTCTATGACGTCCCACCTCCCTGGGCCCGGGGTGTGACAAAAGTGAAGGAAGGTGTGACCTCAAACTGAGTGGGAGCCTATGTTTCCACTCTAGTCTTTTTGGATTGAATAGGGGGGACTTGTTCAATCAAACTAGATTGAACAGGGTTCGTTTAAGATGTCTCTAGTAAGTGATTTTAATTGGTTGAGAAGGTATATTTGGCATTGTGACGGTATTGCTGGTGTGGGTTCATCACTTGTGGGGTTAATAGGGATGTAACCAGGAGCTATGCGTTCAATCATACCTAGAAGGAGTGGAGCACGTCTTCAAGTGAAGTTGGTGAACATCCTCTTTAGTACTTTGAATATGGTTGGCCTTATGTGAGGAACATGAAGAGCAACTCTACATACAGCTTGCTTTGGTCCAACTCACAGTTAATGACATGTTGAATGAACTAGGGATACATCTAAAATGTCTCCCTTTGAAAGTTTCCCATTAGATTTGTCAACACAAATCTTGAATAATTGAAGCGAAGACCTTTTACCAACCTATAAGCTATGCATCCTAGCTCATATGGATTTGATCCCATCCCCTAGACTTGTTCGACAAGCATTGAAGGACTATGTGAATCAGGAACTTCTAATGATAAGAAAAGTTAAATTTATACACCGTTGACCTGCTCACATCGCCGCCATATCCCATTAGGGTATATGTGTCATCAATGTGAGGCTTGGGGAACTATGTAGGAAAGCCTGCGTCATGGAGCTCTAGATGCTACCTGATGACTTGTTCAAATATGATCAATTGTTGACCACAAATGCTCGAGTTCAGAACCCTAACTCCATTCATGGTTATGATCGGTCTTGTTGAAACATATGTACCTAGTTTAGGAGCTTAATGAAAAATGTATTTCATGTCTTACATATATGTAATGTATGAGTTGAATGAAATACAATATGTGATTGATGCTTATAATGTTCAATGTTTCATTGTTTATTGTATAATAAAGCATATTGAACTAACTATATAGGTTTGAGGTTATTGTACATAGTTCTTGATCAATAATGATTGAGAAACGTGTTCAAACTTAATTGTATGAAGTCTTCATGCGAATAGACCATGCTAAGGGACCATACGCATGAATACTTCATGCTAATGGACTAGTCACATGACTGAACCAGGAGACTGGATCAGTCGTATGATTGAGACATAAAATTGACTCAGTCGCACGACTGAATCTTCAGTCGTGCATATGAATCAATGGCATGATTCAGTCGCACGACTGAGCCATGCTAATGGTTCAGTCATATGATTGACAAACCCTAATCTATAAATACCACCTAATTCATGAAAAAAAATAAACACTTCAAGAATTTTGACTCATATTCGTACCCTAGCCGTCCAGAGACTCCAAAGAGCCTGTTCCAACTTCATAGTTTGTAGTTGATCCTGTTCTAATCATTCTTAATGTTTCTTTAATCATTAGATTGATCTGAACTACGTTCTCACGGATTGGATCACCAATCAAATAGGATTCTATACTATTTGATCTAGTTTCATGCATTATCAGTTAGTACTCTGTACGTACACAGTCCTAACAAGTGGTATTAGAGCTTTGGCTCTTGATTTTGCATGTGATTCGATTAGTTTCGTTGTAAAAATCACATTTTTAATTCAAAAGAGTAACCTCTTTTTTGAGTAAAACAGTGTTTCCAACGTCTCCAGGTCTAAAAGTTTACGTTTTTCTGCATACGATAGATTAGGGTTCTCGAGAAATCATGTTTTTGTGTCAACGTGTCAAAAACCTTCGATTTTACAAAAACAGTAGCCTTCAGTCGCACGATTGACTCAATCGCATGACTGAAGTCAATCGCACCACCCATTCGCATGATTGAACTCAGTCGCTCACCTAATTCGTACGACTGAACAACCCCATTCGCTCGTCTCCAATCACACACTCCAGACGTACGACTGAATTCAATCGCATGACTGAATTCATTCGCACCCTCCATACGCACGACTGAGTCATCCATATTGGCCATCCACATTCGTCCAATCCCCCGATTGTCTCATTCGCACATGTTCGATTCGCATCTGGTAAATCAGTTAAATTCTACAGTTCAAAGTTTAAAGAGATGGAAGATCAGTTCTCTGTGTTTACTGTCGGTAGGGACTCACGGATCCAGAACCTTTTGCTTCTTGAAAACGAAATTGGTAATCATAATAAACCACCTAAACTTATAACGTTAGATGATTACCTATAATGGAAGCAGCGATTTGAGATCTATCTTAATATAGTTGATCCCAACCTTCGGAATCTATTGGGACCGATTATAGTATGCCGATTAGTGCTGATGGTGTTAAATTAACCATGGGAGGTATGACTGACACCCAGAAAGCAAAGTATAATGCTGAAAAGAAGGTGTATGCTCTGTTGACTCAGTCAATACCAAAAGACATATTCCATCAGTTTTCAGAGAACAAACAGCTAAGAAGTTATGGGAAGCTTTGGAGAAATGATATGACGGGAATGCAACGTTGAAAGCTCTAAAGGCAAAGGCTCTGAAAAAGGAGTTTGATAACTTCTCTTCGATAGGTAAAGAAAGCTTGGATGATGTCATAGACAGGTTCTATCATCTAATGAGTGAGCTGCACACTCATGGGGTCACAACGTCAATGGAAGACAAAGTGTCAAGCTTTGCTGATGGTTTGCCAGAGAAGTGGGACTCATTTGTGTCTAACTTGAGACAGAACAATATACTAGCAAAATTAGACATAAACAACTTCATCCTGAAATTAAGGGAGGAGGAACTAAGGATGAAGTATAGGTCTCAGAAAGGATCCTATGACCAGAATCCTTCACTTTATAACTCCACTTCCACTCCAACCAGTTCAGGAGCACCTATTCAAACAATGTTTGTGTCTAGTTCAACCGCTCCTTCTCAAACCATAGCTTCAGGATCTGAAACGTCAGGGTCATCTAGTACCCAATATATTGCACCTGAAGCAAATGCTACTATGTTGAAGACCGAGAATCTCGGTAATTTCACAATGGAAGTAGCAAAGGAGCACATGGACCTTCAAGCAGCAGTTGTTCATTCTTATGATGGACTAGTTTCAGGGAAAATTGGTAGTTGCCATCTGGCCGATGAAGACTACGAGCAGGTGAATGAAAATGAACTAGAAAGAATGGATATTATGTGGGCATTGACGAGTGTTGTCCGAAGAGCGAAAAAGTTTGTAAAGAAGACTGGACAGAACTTGATAGACACAAAAGACACTACCTTTGGTTTCGACAAAACCAAAGTTACCTGCTTTAACTGTGGAGAAAAGGGGCACTTCAAACGTGAATGTGTAAAGCCCAAGAAGACAGGTAATGGGAATCCATTCTCATCCTTCAACCGTCAAGAGAAATCCACAAGTGGAGCTACCTCGTCAAACAAAGAGACAAAGGCCTGGACTGCTCAATGTGACAAAGGACAGGATTGGACCTTTAGTTTTGTGTCTCTGGGTGAATCGAACATTGCCAATGTCGAGGGTTTGGATGATGACTATGCAAGTGAAGGTGAAATAGTAGTTGAACTAGTGATATCAGATAATGAAGATACTATGAATGTGGTCAATCACCTGATTGAAGAAGATCTCAGAACGACATATTCAGAATCTCTAGCATCTGAAGGGTCAAACTCTGTGTTGATGGCTGATTCAACCGAATCTTCACAGGTAAGTACCAAAGACCAATTCTTTGAAAATCATGCTTGTAATGAATGTAACAAATTTAGAGAAAGCATAGATTTAAAATTTTCTAGGTTATTAGACCATAATGATAGCTTAGTAAATGACTTACAACTATGCATAGAAGCTAACCGGATTTTAAAACAAAATGAGCACAGTTATAAGAGAAAATAGAACTTTTAAATAAACAACTAAAGGAAACTGAAGTTGTTGCTTTTATTCAAGACAATGACGTAAAGTTCTACTTAAACTCCCTGGAAGAAACTAAGAAAGAAAAGGAAGTTTTAGAAGTCAATGAACTCATTAAAACAAAAACTGCACAGTTGGACCGATTCTTCTCACGTAGTTCAACACTTAGTGAAAGAACGAAATAACGGGGGGGGGGGGGGGGGTTGGGTTACAAAGTGGTTCCACCACCACATGAGATCTTGTTAAATGCTAAATGTAGACCAGTAAATAACAATCCAGTTAAGGATCATGTGGTGTCCATGAGATCAAAGACGGAAATAAGAAGTAATTCCACTACCTTTATTTATTATTATTATTATTATTTATTTTTTTTCTTTTCTAGAGGGGGATGGAGAAAGTGGACAAAATAGACTCGCATTTCTTATCGAACAAATACAGGAAAAGAATCATATTGAAAACGCTCCTAACCCAAGCCCTTGCTTCGTAGAGCCATGTATTGTAAGTGAACCAAACCTGCCCGAAGCGAGCCCCCCATAGAGGCAAGTGAAGTTGGTGACTGCTGCTCTAGTTAGTGATCCAGATTCTATGAGTAAAGCGGTGGCATCTGTCACTAATCAGTAGGAGGCCACTTTGAAATCTAAAGGTAAGATGCCTATTGTGATTTTGGATGAACAATTTGTAAAGGTTAATGTAAAGTCAGGTTCAATCATGTCTAATTCTGAACCCAAAACGACCAAACCAGTTAACCAACCACGTGCTCCACGTCACAGTCCAAATAAACAAAAGGCTAAAGATGTTAAAAACATTCAAACAATGAATTTTGTTAAACAAGTAAAAACATCTAAACAAGAAGTGTCTAAACCTAACCAGACTAAAGTCACACCGGTATCACACACTTCCGCACAGAGACAATTTTTCCAACATAGAAGGTAGATCATGCTCCAATTGTGGAAAGAGAGGACACATCGCTTCTAATTGTCCTTATTATCAGACACCAAGAAAGAAAACTGAACTTCATTATACTAAACAAATTTCTTCTAAAAGTAGTACTATTACTCCACCAAAAAGAAGTAATGAACCTAAAGTTCAAACCGTAAGCCAGTCGTCTTTTTATCACAAACAGACCCTACACAAAACTGGGTTATGGAAAGAAAAGTCAAGTCTAGTGTCTGATAATGGGAACACTAAGAAGAACGATAAGCCCTCACCCTCAAATGGACAATGGGTTGAGTTCATGATGTGTGGTTCCTCTGGGTCACCCAAGCCAGTTAAGGCTTGGGTCTCAAACCTAAACTAATAATTTCCTCTAAATGTGCAGGGTGTCTATTATAGTGCTATCACAAACACCTAGATTGTTGATAGTAGGGCGTCTAGGCACATGACCGGGAACCTGTCTCTCCATTCAAATTTCAAACAAATTAAGGGGGGACACGTCTCATTTGTTGGAAATAAAAAGAGGATACATCATCGCTCAAGGCGAAGTGGGAAACCAGAAAGTCAAGTTTGATAAGGTCAACTACATTCAACAATTACAAAACAACTTGCTTTTTGTATCCCAGATTTGCGACAAAGGATTCAAGGTTGTTTTTGACAACAAGAAGTGCTATGTGTTGAAGAGGGATTACACTATCCCGGAGGACCAATTCCTAATGTCAGCTTCAAGATATAATGACTTGTATGTCTTGGATCTATCAAAGGTCTCCACAATCGATCATCAAGTTCAATGCTTCTTGTCAAAGGCAACTGAGAGGGACTCAATCTCCTGGCATAGGAGAATGGGACACATATATCCACGGAAGATGAATTATCTGATTCAAAATGATTTAGTTAATGGAGTTAATGTTAAGAATTTTCAACTTCTGGATTTTTGTGTAGTGTGTAAGAAAGGCAAACAGACCAAGAAGTCTCACAAGGAAAAGAAAGTAAATTCTATTGAATTGCCTCTCGAACTTCTAGACATGGATTTGTTTGGTCCTGTGAGCACCAAGAGCATCACTGGTGATCTGTACTGTTATGTAGTCATTGATGACTACTCCAGATTTTCTTGGGTAATGTTTCTGAAATCCAAATCAGAGACATTTGAATGGTTCAAACAGCTGGTGACCACATTGGAATCTCTCTACAAGCTGAAAGTACGACAGATTCGCTCAGACAACGGGATGGAATTCAAGAACTAGTGGATGGAGGCATTCTACAAAGAGAAAGGAATTGTACATCAATTCACATCTGCCTATACTCCACAAATGAACGGAGTTTCGGAACGGAAGAACAAGAGCTTGATAGGGATAGCACGAACGATGCTAGCAGACTCAAAACTATCCATCCAATTTTCGAATGAGGTAGTTCCCAATGCATGTTACACCCTAAATCGAGTCTTGGTAGTTAAAAGTCATGGTAAAATGTGTTATGAATTGCTCTAGTGACGTAAACCTAATCTAAAGTACCTCGAGCCGTTTGGCGCACCATGTACGCTGCTAAAGAAAAATCAGTTAGTGAAGTTTAGAGAAAAGGATGCAGGAGGAATTTTTCTAGGATACATCATACCGAATAAGAGAGTTTACAACAACTCAACGGGTTAAGTAGTAGTGTGGTGCAACGTTGATGTTCAGAGATACACCACCCCCCTGGTGGAAAAGGACCCGCATTCTTCTTCGATTATGATGGATTCTTTAAAGTCCTTCAACATTCCTCTCTCCCTTCCTGATGATGAGTTATCGACCAAAATTGTGCACGATGTCTTAAACACACCGTCACTAGACTCGACAACATCAGGTTCACAAGGTGAGTCTTCTAATCATTCAGGGGGAGCCCTGGAGGTAAGTGACTCTTCCTCTGACGATGAAGAAGCGGAGAATGATCAGGTGGATCAAGAGGAACATGTTCCTACTACTGTAAGTGCACAAGCATTAGAGGTTGATATCTCTGACACTTGGAAACCTCGCACTCCAATGGCTACAAATACTGAACCAGGAATTCAATATCAAAATCAGGAAGTAGTCGTTCCCACCACTCCTGGATCACGACCTAACGTATATCATCCTCTAGACAACGTCATAGGGGATGTACAATCGGGAGTACAGACAAGAAATCAGCTATACTTAGCTGATTATGCCTCAATCATGGAAAAAGGCTATCTTCACGACGGTGCTTATCGATGTTTTGTGTCTCAATTTGAGCCAAAATATGTAATTGAAGCCTTAAACGATGAGGCATGGGTGAGTGCCATGCAAGAAGAACTTCTTCACTTCAAGAAGTTAGGAGTATGGACACTAGTGGATAGACCAAAAGGTGCTATGGTCATTAGCACTAAATGGGTCTTGAAATGCTAGAAAGATGACCAAGGGGTCATAATTAGAAACAAGGCTCGACTTGTGGTTCAAGGATTTTGACAAGTCGAAGGCATTGATTACAATGAAGTGTTTACACCTGTGGCGAGAATGGAAGCAATCTGTATCTTCCTAGCCTATGCATCTTATATGAAGATTAAAGTTTATCAACTAGATGTGAAGAGTGCATGCCTTCATGGTGAAATCCGGGAGACAGTGTATGTCAATCAACCCGAAGGATTTGAGGATCCGTATCATCAGGACAGAGTTTACAAGCTGGATAAGGCTCTCTATGGGCTCCACCAAGCCCCAAGAGCATTGTATGAGAAGCTCTCGACTCATCCTGTGAAACACGAATTTCATAGAGGAGTGATTGATTGAACACTGTTCATCAAAGAAAAAGATGGTGTTTACTGCTAGTACAGATTTATGTTGATGACATAATCTTCGGCTCCAAAACCGAAGAGTTATGTAAAGAGTTTGAAGCAGTAATGAAAGCTGAATTTGAGATGAGTGCCATGGGAGAGATGAAGTTCTTTCTTAGGTTACAGGTGGATCAGACACCAAAGGGAATATTTCTACATCAGACCAAGTATATAGGCGATATCCTTAGTTGGTTCGATATGGAGAATTCTTCGGCAGCTGGGACTCCACTTGCTACAAACCACGACGTGGCACCGGACGAAAATGGTGATCTGGTGGATGCCACCATGTACAGAGGAATGATCGTATCCCTCATGTACCTCACAACCTCACGACCTGATATCATGTATGCGACGTGACTTTGCTCCGGATATCAGGCGACACCGAAAGTCAACCATCTCATAGGAGTTAAACGGATTTTCCGTTATCTAAAGGGTACTTCAACACTCGGGTTGTGGTATCCTCATGATGATGATTTTGAACTACAAGCCAACGTCTGCAGGATGTTAATTTTTTGGGAGAAGATTAGTCACCTGCCAGTGTAAGAAGCAGATATCAATTGCTCTATCAACTTGTGAAGCTGAATATGTTGCTGCTGCAAGTTGATGTTCGCATATCGTTTGGATTTAACAACAAATGCGAGACTACGGTTTGCAATTCTATAACATGCCTGTTTTTGTTGATAATTCTACTGCTATAGCCGTAACAAAAAATCCCGTCCAACATCCTGAAACTAAACACATCGGTATTAAGTATCACTTTATATGTGATTGTTTCGAAAAGCATTTAATCGATGTCGTAAAAATAAAAAGGATTTTCAATGCGCCGAACTCTACACAAAAGCATTTGATAAACCGAGATTTTTATATCTATTAGAGGTTAATGGCGTGAAAAAGAAAAGTGATGTGATCACAGAGGAAGAAAATGCTTAGTCCGACATTTATTTAATTTAATTTTGTTTTATTTGATTTTCCTGTTTATAAAAATTCAAAAGCACAAAAATATTTTCGGTTTTAGAATATTAGGGGGAGAATAGGTTAGATTAGTATTAAATTAGTTACTTTATTTAATTACTAAAAAACGAGGGAGGAGGACAGCTTAGCTAAAGGAAAAGAAATCAAATCTGTGATACTGGTTCAACGTATTTGGAAAATGATAGTACACAGGGAACTGATTATTTGGGACTTCAAAAGTTTAACTGATTAAGATGCAAAACTCAATGTTTAAGTCTGAATAGTATAAGCAAAAGAAAAGGAAAAATGATAGTAAAACTGGTAGGCTACCAAGGTAACATAAAGAAAGTAGACCTAGAGGCTGCTAGTTCATTATATGATGTGTCAGTAGATTCAACACAATAGATAAGTAGACCTCATTGGTGGTTTCAAGCTCAAACTAATTTGTTCGACTTGCTGTGGGTTCTCATCTTATCCCTGGTTAACACAATCAACACAGTTCCAATAAAGGGTAAAGAGCAAAATAAACACCACAAATGTGTGCGGACGACCATAAACATGAGCAAAGCACATGGAAAAATGCAAAATGCAATCAAACTAATAAATTATATTGTTGGTGCGTTATGTGCAAAAACAAAAAATGCTCTAACAAGAAGATAGGTTGTGTGCCTCTGTACTGTGCGATGGCACTGATTTGAGGATAAGCATAACCTTAATATTCTAGAATTCATTGTAGTTTGCGCCTCTCTATTGTGCGGTGGCACTGACCTGAGGCTTTGCATCTCTTTGAAAGCTCTTAGAATAGTCTCTTCTTGAAAATACCCGTAGACCGCTCAAAAATCTCCCGGGGAACGTTGATTACCATATAAGCATGGGATCCATAAATGCTTGTTGAAATAATTAAACCTTAAATCATCACCAAAGTGAGTCAAAAATCTGTGTATGGATTTAAAAGGACAAGTATACTGACAATCATCATGAGCTGCAGTTCTTGAAATTCAAAATCATTATGTGCATCTTGTGGCTCTAGTATGATTTCCTAATATTGCTATTGACTATAAGTGAAAACAAGGATCTAACATCAATATTGTTTATTAAAATGACCCAAGTGATTCTGATATACCTGTATGATTCAAAAATGAATTGTACCAGAAATGATAAACTAAAATGATAAACTATATCAGGGCTTGCCAGCGGACATTCACACGCACATGATGGCCGGTCGCCCGAGCATGTTTAGGTCAGCGGTGGATTTGGCAGGAGACTATAAGATGAAAGAACGGTGGTGGTGACTGAAGGTAGCAAGAAAGGTGGTAGTGATCGGAATTGGAGTGGAAAGAGGTTTGGTCGGGGTGGTGCCCCGACCGGTAACAAGAAGGTACGGGTGGATGACCGTCGTGTGGTCACATCTAGTGTGGGATCGATGATGTGTGGTAGATGTGGGAAGGAGCATACTAGAGAATCTAGGCTAGGATCAAACTTATGCTTCAAATATGGGAAGACGGGACATATAGCAAAGGACTATCGTATGGTCCGATGTTTTAACTATGGCGTGAAGGGCCATATGAGTAGAGACTGTAAGAAGCCGAGGGATGAGGGTTCTGGGATGAAGAAAACTGGAAATGATAGACCGAGGGCGAGTGCTAGAGGTTCACAATGACGCAGCAGGAGGCTAGGATGGACCTTGATGTCGTGTCAGGTACGTTTCTAGTAAACCAAACTTTAGCTTCCGTGTTATTCGATTCTGGTGCTAGTAAAAGTTTCATTTCTACTGCTTTCTATGCTAAAATGCCTGTTAGTAGTTAGAATATAGATGCGCCCTTTGATGTAGAAACTGCCATAGGTAAGTCTACCAGGATTTTTTAGATGATAGAAGGATGTGATGTGGAATTGGAAGGTCAAAAGTTTCCGGTTAGACCGTTCGTGATGACCTTAGGTGGTTTTGATATGGTTCTTGGGATGGAATGGTTGGCGGACTACCAGGCGAACATTGTGTGTTGCAAGAAGATGATCTGATTAACAGTGCCTGATGGGAGTTTGGTAACAGTTTATGGTGATCGGGTCATGACGATTCTGAAAGTGATCTCAATGGCGGTGGCTGGAAAGTGCATGAGGCGTGGATGTAGCGCCTACTTGGCTTATGTGAAAGATGTGGAAACACCAACACCACAACTCTCTGATGTCTTGGTTGTGTATGACTTTCCAGATGTGTTCCCAGAAGACTTACTAGGAGTGCCACCTGACCGCGAGATTGAGTTCTAGATTGAATTGATACCGAGTGCCCAACCTATTGCTAAGGCACTGTATCGGTTGGCTCCGACCGAGATGAAAGAGTTAATGGAGCAATTGATAAGGGGTTCATTCAACTGAGTATCTCTCCTTGGGAGTGCTTCAGTCTTATTCGTGAAGAAGAAGGATGGTAATATGAGGATGTGTATCGACTACCGTGAGCTGAATAAGTTGATGATAAAGAACTGATATCCCTTACTGAGAATTGATGATTTATTTGATCGGCTTCAAGGTGCCAGTTGGTTTTCAAGAATGGATCTTCGATCTGTTTACCATCAGCTGAAGGTGAAAGAGCAGGATGTCCCTAAAACAGCTTTTCGCACGTGTTATGGTCATTATGAGTTTCTTGTCATGTCTTTTGGTGTGACCTACGCGCCAACTGCTTTTATGGATCTAATGAATCGAGTTTGTCAGGCCATGTTGGATAAATCAGTGATTGTCTTCATTGATGATATTCTAATTTATTGGAAGAGCGAGATTGAGCATGCCGGCCACACTCGGGAGGTTTTGGAGACGTTGAGAAAGGAGAATTTGTACGCTAAGTTCTCCAACTGTGCATTTTGGTTGCACCAGGTTCAATTTTTGGGTCATGTGGTGAATCCAAGGGGATTATTGTGGACCCGACAAAGGTGGTGGCGGTGATGCAATGGAAGTCTCCAAAGACGCCATCCGAGATTCGTAGTTTCTTGGGTTTGGCGGGCTACTACAGAATATTTATTCAAGACTTTTCTAAGATCGCTTCTCCACCAACTAAATTGACTCGAAAAGATGTGAAGTTTGTATGGGGTCAAGCTCAAGAGAAGGCGTTCGAAGAATTGAAGGCGAGATTTGCTCAAGCTCTTGTTCTGTCATTACCTGATGGAGTGAAGATCTGGTGGTTTATTCTGATGCTTCCTACTTAGGGTTGGGGTGTGTGCTAATGCAAAGGGGAAAGATTATAGCCTATGCATCCCGATAGCTGAAAGTTCATGAGGTCAATTATCCTACTCATGACATGGAGCTAGCAGTCGTGGTCTTTGCACTAAAGATTTGGAGGCACTATCTTTACGTGACGAAGTGCACCATATTCACTAACCACAAGAGCTTGAAGTACTTCTTTGAGCAGAAGGACTTGAACATGAGGTAGAGACGATGGTTGGAACTTATAAAGGACTATGACTGTGAGATCCATTACCAACCGGGCAAAGACAATGTGGTGGCGGATACCCTTAGCCGAAAAGAGAGGCCCGAGACAATTCGGGTGAAAGCTTACCAGATTATCATGACCTCTGATATGATGAAGCAAATTAAAGAGTTTCAAGTTGAGGCACTAAAAGAAGATCACCTTAACCTTGAAAGAATGAGAGGTCTAGTCACCGAATTGGGTGAAAACACATTTGGTGTTAGAACTCAATCTAGGAGGATATGGATTCCTAGTTTTGGGGATCTATGGGTGAAGATTTTGGATGAAGCTCACAAGACTCGATACTCCATTCATCCCGGTGCCACGAACATGTATCAAGACATGAAGAAAGATTATTAGTGGCCAGGTATGAAGCGCGATATGGTGGAGTATGTGAGTACATGCCTTACTTGTCTACAAGTGAAGGCCGAGCATCACAAGCCGTATGGGAAGATCCAACCTTTGGATATACCGGAATGGAAGTGAGAGCACATCACCATGGATTTCATTACGAAGCTGTCGCATACCCCGAAAGGGTATGATGCCATATGGGTGGTAGTTGACCGTTTGACGAAGAGTGCTTACTTTCTACCAATCCGTAAGACATATTCATCTGAGAGGTTGGCTAATCTTTTCATTAAAGAGATTATGACTCATCATGGTATGTCGGTGTCTATTATGTCTGATCGTGACACCCGGTTTACATCAAAATTTTGGAGGAAATTCCATGAGGCTATAGGGACGAGATTGCATATCAGCACGACGTATCATCCCCACACTGATGGTCAGTAAGAAAGGACCATTCAGACCTTGGAAGACATACTTTGGGCATGTGTTATTGATTTTGGAAGAAGTTGGGATGACCACCTACCGTTAGCTAAGTTTTCATATAACATCAACTATAATGCCAGCATTGGTATGCCTCCTTATGAGATGCTATATGGTAGGAGATGCAGGACACCCGTCTGTTAGGGTGATATTGGCCAGAAGGAATTAGGAAGCGTCGAGGTGATCGAGGCTATGATTGAGAAGCTTGACAAGATCAAAGCCTTCATGAAGGCAGCCAAAGATAGATAGAAGTCGTATGCTGATAAACAACGCAGACCGATTGAGTTTAAGGTGGGTGACCGGGTTATGTTGAAGGTCTCACCTTGGAAGGGTATCATCCGAATGAGAAAGCGGGGCAAGTTGAGCCCAAGGTATATAGGGCCTTTCCGAATCGTTGTTTGAGTATGAGAGGTGGCCTATAGACTGGAATTACAAGATGAGTTAAGTGGAATTCACCCGACATTCCATGTATCTCATCTGAGGAAGTGTTTAGCGGATAAGGATATGATTGTTCCACTGGAGGATATCGAAGTAGATGAACGGCTCAATTATGTGGAGCAACCAGTGGTAATCATTGATCTAAAAGAGAAGAAGCTGAGAAATAAAGTGGTTCCTCTTGTGCGTGTATAGTGGAAGCACAGGAAGGGATCCGAGTCTATATGGGAGACCGAAGAAGAAATGAAACAGCATTACTCATAATTCTTTGAGGAATAATAGGTTTCAGGGACGAAACCTATATAAGGGGGTGGACTTGTAACACCCGGTTAATTTTTAAGTTAAGAAAGAAGAATAAAGTGAAGAAAAAGAAGGAAAAGAAATAAAACCCAAGTCTAGGGGTAAAAAGTGTCCAAAAGGATAAAATGTTTAAAACATTGGTGATAAAGGTGGTATGGCTGCCCAACTGGTCGCACCACACCCTTTTTCAATCGGATATTGGTAGAGAGAGAGAGAGAGAGAGAAAGAGAGAGAGAGAGAGAGAAGGAGCTGAAAGTCTATGTTTTGAAGGAAGAATAAGAAGGAATTCAAACTCAACATAAGAATTCATGGTTTTATGATATTCTTGACTGGTTATGTCCTCGAGTTTGTGCTTATGTGTGTTTGTATGTGTTTGGGTATGTCTTTTATAGGTTTCTAGGTAGTTGAAGTCAATTACAAACGAGTTTGAAAGAAGCCATACTCAAGAGCTACAAAGGTGAGTTCTAGAACCCCTCTATTGCATGTTTTAACTAATTTTGGGGCTTGAAATGCATGAATGTATGTTTTCATTTAACTAGGTTACGAACCCGTATGTTTGATTGTGTGTATGTCAAGGTTATGATGTGATGTGTGACTATGTTCATGCTTGATGATGATATGATGGTGTTTCTAAGGCTTAGAATATAAGATTTAAACTTAGAACATGATGGATGGTGATTGGGAACTGAAATCTGATGTTTAAGGCTCATAAGTTCAGTTTCAGAATCTGCATAAGTATGCAGAAGAAATGCGGATGAACAGTTAATGCGGACGAGCATTAAGTTAGTCAATGCGGATGGAAGTCGATGCGGATGAACATTGACCAAGTGTGGGAAATGCGGATGAGTATGGAAAGTCAATGCGGATGAACATTGACCAAGTGTGGTTAATGCGGATGAGTATGGAAAGTCAATACAGATGAACAGTTAATGCGGATGAGCATTAAGTAAGTCAATGTGGATGAAAGTCAATGCGGATGAAAGTCAATGCGGATGAACATAGGAAGTCAATGCGGATGGACATTTTCTGTTGGGTTTTGTAACATGTAAACCAAGGCTAGTTTAACCATATAAACTAGAAAACGCAACGGAATAAAGGTTTTAACATATGGTTTGTAATATGAAAATTTTACCATTTTAAAGCACAAACAAACCCCAAGAATAAGGATCAATAATATATGTGAAATAGTGCGCTATCAAACAAAACAAACAACCATAGAGGTGTACAAAGAAACAACCATTCTTGCATAAGAGGTTGTAGATGTAAAAGATGAAGAGGATGATGTTCTTGAATGTCTAGCCTTCAAAGGAGAAGACCTCAAGCTTGTATACCCGCAAGCTTTAGCAAACACCTAACTTGTTAGGTGGTGAAGCACCAAGATCAAACCTCTCTTGAACAAACCGAAATTTCAGCCAAGAAATCTTGAAGTGCAGCCTAAAACCGAAAATTCAGCTCACTTCTTCCTTGTAGAATCCGAAAATATTTGCTACTAGAGAGAGTTTTCTTGCTTAAGTGTGTGTGAGAGAAATGTGTCTTTTATTGAAGAGTGTAGTTGTGTCTAAATCTTCCAAGGACCAAGACAAAAGGAGGGAGTTCCAATGCCCCCATATGGGCGGCCGAATTTGGTTCAAAAGGGTTCACCACCTTTTGAAATCTTTATAAAAAATACACTCCTTTAATCCATAGTTTATAAAACTAAAATAAATTTCAATTTTATAACATCAACACACATTTATTTGTTATTATTTAACCAATTTAAATAACAAACAAATAATATCTCATGACCAAAATATCCATATAATGTTGTTCTTTTACAAAAGCAAGTTTAAACCAATTTTCTAAATTGGTGTCAATATTTATTTGTATGATCTCATCAACAAATAAACATATATTGGTGTTTCTTTA
Organism: Flaveria trinervia; assembly: GCA_025506515.1. Classification (NCBI taxonomy): domain Eukaryota; kingdom Viridiplantae; phylum Streptophyta; class Magnoliopsida; order Asterales; family Asteraceae; genus Flaveria; species Flaveria trinervia. Next base: position 87,866,298 of record CM046444.1, on the reverse strand, counting down.
GCTTGTTATTGGGTATGACCCGACTGGATCATAACGTACTAACCACATCAATCTTGTATGTGTCTTGGGCATACAAGATCCAACATTCTCCCACTTGCACAAGATTCATAGAAGATTTATGCAAGCAGTAAATACCGCCTAACAATGGTTTACTACCCTTAATACATATGAAAAAGTGCCATTCAATAACATCATCCCCTTCAAGTACCATACTTGAAATGTTTTAGGTGAATCAATCATCTATCCTTTTGTCGCAGATGTCATGTTAAATCCTAGAGACACAGAGTGATCATTCTCCATTAATTTAACTTTATCAGGCCTTAGACATCTTACTCTCAACAAATAAAAAGGACAAATCCCATCTTGACTACATACGTCTCTCATAATTACCTTATATCAAACCTGAACTCAGACTTATTACTGCCATGTTTCAAAATAGCGAAGAGCTAAGTCAAAGTATAATATTCGGTAAGTATCAAGACCCAATATGTGTCTCAGGTTGGAGGATACCAAATGAAATTCTCCTTTACTCAAAATTACTTATGATCAATCAGGAAGATTCATGTAGTAATATTTGAGATGCAGGTCAGTCCAATATTTGTATCCCACAAATATCTATGAACTTTGACGGCAACCTTTTGCTCTATATTCATCCATATGAATATCTACCAATCCATGTTCATAATAGCATTACCTTCATACTTGTTCCCACAAGCATGAACAACTACGGACGTTTTGAGTAAATAATTTACTCATGGATTTTAAACATGCAAAATAGGAATATTAGTTGAATCATTATAACCAAATAATTCATTCAAGTAAGAAAGGGTGACAATATCTCAATATAGAAATTAAAGATCAAATCCAGTCACTAGAATATTGTAGTCCCATGGCACAAGCATGACTTTCATGCTTTGCCTTTTCAAGAAGCTTCATGAGTGGATCCGCAATGTTTTGATCCTTGTGAACTTTACGAATAGATATCTTTCCCTTTTCAACTTCATCCCTTATGTAGTTGAATCTTTGTTCAGTGTGCCTAGTCTGTTGATGTGCACAGGGTTCCTTGATTTGAGCAATTGCACCCTCATTATCACAAAGAATTTCTAGGGTGTCTTGAATGGAAGGGACCACCCCTAGGTCGACAATGAACTTCTTTAACCATGCAGCTTCCCGAGCTGCTAATGAAGCGACGATGTATTCTGACTCTGTAGTTGATAATGCCACCATATCTTGTTTAGAGCTCTTCCAAGAGATTGCTCCTCCATTCAAGATGAAAATGTACCCCGATAAGTTTGGAAACTCACATCCGTGTAACCCTTTACTACGAGCTCCTCCTCACCAGATCCATAGATTAGGAACATATCTTTGGTCCTCCTTAGGTACTTAAGTATGTTCTTAACAACCATCCAATGACTGCTTTCAAGACTTTGTTGGTATCGGCTTGTCTTGATCAAAGTGCATGACACGTCCGGTCTAGTGCATATCATTGCATACATGATGGATCCTATAGTAGACGCATACGGGATTCCCTTCATTTTGTCTTGCTCATCCTTTGAACTTGGACATTGAATCTTACTCAATATCGTTCCTATTTGAATAGGTATGGTACCTTTCTTAGAGTTTTCCATCTTGAAGATTTTTAAGATTTTATCAATGTATGCACTTTGATTCAAACCTATCAACCGCCTTGATCTATCCCTATAGATCTTTATTCCTAAAATATAGATGGCTTCACCAAGAACCTTAATGGAGAAACAGCTTCAAGCTAGGCTTTACACCCTCCATGGTTGGAATGTCATTCCCGAATAGTAGGATGTCATCGACACACAATACTAGGAAAGTGGTGATGCTCCCACTAGCCTTATTATATAGACATGCTTCATCAGCGTTTTTGATGAATCCAAATTTGATTATCTCTTCATCAAAACGGTGATTCCAGCTCCTTGATGCTTGCTTCAATCCATAGATTTTCTTTTAAAAGACCGTTCTTTTAAAAAACCGTTCTTTTGAAGTGTTTGTATGCGCTTCTTGTTTATATGACCAAGACGGCAATTCCAAAGATAGGTATCACTCAAATCCAATTTGAGTTTCTTAGTGGTGGTTTGGTACAATGAGCTATCATATAATGTGTTTTCACAAACCAATTCATAAATACCATTAACAGGAATAGCTTTAAAATAAAATATGCCATTTAAAGAAACATGAATTTCATTCTCAATAAATGACAAAACATAACCATATTGTCTTAATTGGGCAACAAAAATAATGTTCCTAGTCAAACTAGGAGCATACAAAATATTGTTCAAAATTTCTTCCAAACCATTTGGAAACTTCAAGATGTAGTCCCCTTGGCCTTCAACTTGAACCTTTGCCCCATTCCACATGTAGAGGCTTACATCCCCTTTCTTGAAGTCTTTACTTCTTTTGAACCCCTGCAATAAGTTTCAAATGTGAGTTCCACATCTGGTATCCAATACCCATGTGTTAGAGGATATCAAATTAAGATCAATAAGAATCATAAAAATTGTACCTGAGGTTTGCCTGACATCCCTCTTTGCTTGCAACTCCTTAGTGATAGTGAGTGAGCGTACAGAATTTCATTGTTTTCATTATTGTTGGTGGCCATCTACTAAATATAACAAAGTTCAAATTTAGTATTTTCAATATTGTTCATATTTTAATAATTAAAACCCCTTTTAAGTTTCATACACAATTTTAAAATCTAGAATCCAACCTTACATTTAAATAGTGGTTAGGTGACCTTTATCCCATTATTTAAATTAACAAGGTAGTCAACGTTTTGACAATTGCAACCCTTTACAACTTCTAGGGTATAGGATCGACTTTTAAAATCATATGTATAGTCGGCATGTTTATCCCATCAACACCTTTGTAAACCATATTGTAGGTGATCCATTTACCCTACTTGCACACACATGTGAGTTTTCCAACATAAGTGGTTAGGTGACCTTTATCCCCAAATATGGTATCCCCACCTCAAGTCACAAGTTCCCACAAAACGGTTAGGTGACCTTTATCCCATTAAGAGTTTCAAATGACTCAAGTGTTGTGCAAAAGGACAGTGTTAAACTTGTTTATAAAATATTTTTTTAAGTTTTCATAATCTTAGTTTAGAAAACTCTATGTACCTTATACTTGCATGCTTTCAAATACAAGGTACCCTATGGTTCACTTTTAATAAAACCTCTTTTATTAAAACCATTAATCCTTTTAATAACCTCTTATTAACCACTTAATGATAAAGAACCATCAAATTTTCAGCTTGTAAAGTTTGTTAATGAGTTTGTTATGCATATCCAAATATCAACCAATCAATCAACCACAAACATCCAAACAAGCACAAACATACAAACATGAGTGCATAACCATAGCCACTAACTTGACTACACTTGTTTGCCATCACAAGTGTTGTCATAAGGTCTTTCCTAAGGGTTGAGATGACACATCAAAATGTATCCATGAACTCCCACTTGAATCCATATCCAAATGCTTCAAGTGCCCATGTCTTCCTTTGGGTCTTCATCTTGTGCATCTTCTTTTACAAAATCATATCCTAATACAATTTTTCTAATAAAAGAAATGCACCTAATCTATTTATTACATAACCAAATGAATAATTAAATTACAACCCAAAATACAAAACACAAAATTACAACCCTTTCAAGAATAAAAACAACATGACAAAACACAATCAACAAAAACCAAAACACATAAGGCCAAGGCTATGTTATGCACCTCTTGGACCAAAAGAACCAATGAGCCAAGATCAGAAAACCTCTAAGTCTCACATGATATCACAAAACAATGCTGAAGGCTTCATCAGCAGTTCGACAAGTGCTGAAGACTCAACAGCTGAAGACTAAAGTGCTGAAGACTCAACAGCTGAAGAACACAAGTGCTGAAGCTGAAGACTAAAGTGCTGAAGCTCAACAGCTGAAGAACACAAGTGTGAAGCTGAAGACTAAAGTGCTGAAGTCAACAGCTGAAGAACACAAGTGCTGAAGCTGAAGACCAAAGTACTGAAGTCAACAGCTGAAGAATACAAGTGCTGAAGCTGAAGACCAAATTACTGAAGTTCAACAGTTGAAGAGTCCACAAGTGCTGAAGATCAACAACTGATGTACAAAGTCTAAAGACAAAGACTGAAGACATCAGCTGATGACATCTACTGAAGTCATCAGCTGATGAAACGTCTGAAGTTCAAGTCTGAAGACCAAGTGCGAAGTTTCAGTAGTTTGTCACAACAGCTGAAGAGTACTTCTTCAGTAGTTGTGTTTATCAGTAGTTTTATGTTTTTACTTTCAGTACTTTTTTAAAACGACTGAAGAGCTTGTTCTTCAGTCGTTGTAGTTTCAGTAGTTTCTTATCAGTCGTTTTGTAATAAGTAAACACTTAGCTTTTTGTAAGAAGATGTCAGCTGCTTGACATCTTCAGTAGTTTTAGTGTTTCAGTAGTTTGTTAAATAACGGTTAGATGTCACTATCAAGTGACATCAGCCTACGTCATCTTTCCTTATATAAGGAAGAATGACCTAAATTGTAATTGAGCGAAAGCCATGCCAAAGCGTGTGATTGAATGAAATATTCATTTTGCATAAACTTTCTCTCTCTATAACTAATCCTGTTCATTGCTATATCTTTGGTATTCTTGCTCGAATTGTGCTAGTTGGTACTCTATTCCGCTGCGGAAATCATTCGAATTGATCAAACTAGATGCTGAGATCCTATCAAATGGTATCAGAGCTGGTTAATCATTGATCGATCTAACAATTGATCATTGAAACTGCTCATTTGCTCTAAGTTTGATCGAACTAGCAAATTCGCCATGAATTGTTATAGAGATTGAAGTTATGTGGCTTTTGGCTATTTTAATTGAGGTTCTTAGTGGTTTTGAGCTAAATTGTTTTGCTTATCTTGAATTTGTCTGAATTTTCGAAAATGACTACACCTTCTAATGATCCACACAATACTGGTTCCTCAACCAAGCCTCCGATGCTGGTTAGGAATGAGTAACATTTGGCAACGAAGAATGCTCCATCACCTGTCTGTCAATAGTTCAGGTTGTTGGACATCCGTGGTACATGGACCACATAAGCCAATGGTGAATCATCCGGAAACAAATCAGTTGATTCCGAAGAAGAAGGAACAATACTCTGATGAGGACAAGAAGTTGTTTGACATTGATGCTAAAGCCCATGGAATTCTGGCCATGGCACTGCCTAATGAATCTATTCCGGGCTTATGCATCATGAAACTGCTCATGACCTTTGGAATGCACTGAAAGAACAATTTGGTGGCACTGATGAGGTCTTAGCAAACAACAGGGAAATCCTCGCCCAACAGTATAAGACTTTTGCTCATAGAAAGGGTGAGACTCTGACTCAGCAGTTTGAGCAGTTTTCATGTTAATCTCTGAGTTGAAAATGGTTAAACATGAACATACCAAAAGCCAAATGAACCACAGATTCCTCAGATCACTGCCTGAGAGATGGAACATATACATTGTCCTACGCTCCAGTGCAAATCTGGATAGTCTATCTCTCACCCAACTTCATGGGAAACTGCTTACATTCGAAAGAGAGATAGAGCAGAAAAGGAAACTGGCTTCATCTGGTAAGCTCACTGAAGACTTTGTACCAGGCAACACTGCCTTGGTTGGTCATGAGTCAGAATATGCTTCATCTGAATGCCACAGTATGATGAGCATATTGATTTCTCTTCAAACACTTCTGATTCTGCATTTGTGAGTGTTGATAGTCAGTTTACTGGGTGTAATAATGACAATCTATGCTTCATCATGGATGATCTCAAGGGGATTGCTGATGATGACTTAGAAGATATGGATATTTTGAGCCAAATGGCCTTGATAAATATCAGATCTCAGAAGTTCTACAAAAGAATTGGAAGAAAGTTCCCAGGACTCTCTGGCACAAACCAAAGTGGTTTTGACAAGAGTAAGTTGAGGTGTCACAAATGCCACAGGCTTGGACACTTTGCTAGAGAATGTAGATCATCTGGATCTAATTCTTCTGCACCCTTTGTGACTTTCCCTGGCAATAGTCAACAACACAGAGGGCAACATCCTGTCAATTCTGGTCATCATTCTCAACCACAATCTCCTGCATATTTTGTTCCTCAGGGTCCAATGCCATATCCTTACCCTTGTTATTACATGCCACAAACCAGTCAGGTTCAAGAACCCATTGCTCAACAACCACATGCTCTTCCTGAGCCTCAACCATCTCAATCTCATAACCTCCTCAACTTCAACAAACACCTTCTTCACCCTAGAGTTGTTGACTGGAGCAGTTTACCAGATGACATGTCTGGTCATGAACAACTGTTCACAGGTGCTGGTCAACATGGTGGTGACCGTCCTTTTGGGAATCTGGCACTTATGGCTCTGGAGTCTGCAGATGGATCATCCTCAAATGCCTCTTCATCACAGGTATCACAGGTATCCTCTGAGGCTAAGGCCAAATTATGTTCTGAAACATGCATAGCAGCATTTGCCTCTTAGAGAAGCAAATGTAGCTTTAATTAATAAGAACATAGAGCTAGAAAAGATCATTTTCAAAAGAAAAGCTGAGTTTGAGTCTATGCTTAAAGAGAAAAATGATGAGATTTATAAACTTAAATGCCAAATTACTGATGATAAGGCTAGGGAAGAGGTACTTTTAGAAAAGTACAAAGACCTAAAAGAAACCCTTGCAGTCACCCAAGTAGAGTGTGATCGATGGGTACAATCATGCAAAGGTTTTGAAATGCTTCTTAGTAAGCAATCTGCTTCCAATGTGAAGTTTGGCATTGGTTATAATCACACTGCTCCTCCTACAGATTTTGCTTCAAGAGCAGAAGTGAAATCTGATGGAGAAAGCAATAACCAATCCACCTCATCATGTGATTCACTTTCTGATAGAGCAGCATCAGAGTTGAAGTTAGTATTATTCCCTCGTTGAAACTATCAGCTGATCTTGATGGTCCAAATACTGACACTCACATTATCAAAGAGTTGATCAACTCAGGAGTTATTTCTGGAAGTCTTGAAAGGACTGGACAGCAAGATTTAACACATGAAGTTCAAACTCCAACTACTGTCAGCACTGAAGAGAAGAAAACTGTCAGTAGAAAGGGTTTGAAGACTACTAAAGAGGAAGTCAAGAAAGCAAATAGTGCTTCCAAAGTGCTGAAGAACAAGTCTTCAGTAGTTCATTCTCTTTAGTTGATGATCAACATAAGATGAAGAAGAAACCATGTGAAATATGTGGTTTGTTCAATCATCTTACAGATGATTGTTGGTACAAAAGAGGATCCAAACTCAAACATAAAGAGGAAATTAAAGAGGAAAATGGGTTAAAATGAAAACTGAGTTTGAAGCCACATTTGTACCAGCAACATCAAATCTTGTAACCCTTAAGTCCAAAAAGAAATCCAAAAAGGAAGGGGTTAAACAGGTAACAGCTGAGATTGCTCAAAAGAAGAAGGTGCAACATAGGAACTTATCAAACTCCAATGCCAATGTGTCTGGAGAGCTGAAAGCTTTATCACAAAATCAGACACAGCTGGTTATGATGGTTCAACATCTATTGGGAAGAGTTAACCAATTAGATGTTCCTATGTTGAAACCACAGAAAAGGAGGTCCAAGCCAAAGGATTCCTGTTCTTCACCATCTTCTTCCTCTCAGGCTGTTGTTTCCAACAAACCTGTTAGTTTACCATCTGTTGATGAGAACAGGCCCAAAACCAAAAAGGTTGGGTCTCAAAATCTACTAATTTGTTGTGTTTTGCAGGGTTCTTCAACATGCCACAGAGGCATCTGGTATGTAGACAGTGGAGGATCCATGCATATGACAGGAAACAGATCACTTCTTAATGACTACTCTCAAGGAAGGAAGGGGTTTGTGTCATTTGGCAATGATGCAAAGGGTTACATCATCGGCAAAGGTTTTTTTTCCAATGGGGAAGTAAAGTTTGATGATGTTAACCATGTGGAAAATCTCAAGTACAACCTCTTGAGTGTCAGTCAATGTGTGACAAAGGCCATGTTGCTCTTTTTACCAGTCAGAACTGTCGGATTCTGTCATCCAAAGTTCTAAGTTTGATTGATAAGGTGTTGGATGAATACACTCTCCTGAAGGCCAACAGGACAGGAAGAGTGTATGCCTTAGATCTTTCCAAGAAAATAGATCTCAAAGGCCATCCTTGCCTATTTTCCAAGGCTTCCCCTCAAGAATCTACTCTATGGCATAGAAGGCTGGGTCATGTTATCTCAAAAACATAAATCAGCTGATAAAATGGTTTAGTAAGGGGACTGCCTATGAAGGAGTTCAAATGTGAAGATAACTGCACTTCTTGTTTAAAAGGAAAATAGCACAAAGCTTCATTTCCCTCCATAGAAGAACCTAAGTCCACTGCCTGCTTACAGCTTCTTCACATGGATCTCTTTGGTCCTGTGAGAGTGATGAGTATGGCTAAGAAGAAATACCGTCTAGTAATTGTGGATGATTACTCCAGATTTGTATGGACTTTCTTCTTGCATTCAAAGGATGAGGCAGCTCAGAAGATTATCAATTTTGTGTTGTATGTTGAGAAGCAGTATTCCCTCTCAGTCAAGTGTATTAGAAGTGATAATGGAACAGAATTCAGAAACAATACACTTGATGAGTTCTATCTCTCAAAGGGAATCAAGAGGCAGTTTAGCATTCCAAGAACTCCTGAACAAAATAGAGTAGTGGAGAGAAAGAACAGGACCCTTAATGAAGCTGCAAGGTCCATGTTGGCTGATTCTGGACTGCCAATGACTTTTTGGGCTGAAGCTGTCAATACAGCTTGCTATGTATAGAATAGAGTTCTAGTAAATCAGAGGTTGATGAAGACTCCATATGAAGTTCTTCATCATTTAGCCCCTCTAATTTCATTCTTCAGAGCTTTTGGGTGTCCTTGTTTCATTCTCAACACACGGGATCAACTCCAAAAATTTGATCCTAAGGTGGATGCAGGGTACTTTGTTGGTTATTCATCACAATTGCAAAGCATACAGAGTCTTCAACTGCAGAACGAAGATGGTTGAAGAGACTCTACATGTTAAGTTTAATGAATCTCCAAAGGACAAGATTCCACAAAGCCCTGTGGAGCTATTGATTTGGACATACTGCAATATGTTCCTTATCAAACTCCTGCTGTTGCTCCTGTCAACAGTTCACCACCTGATGGTACTACTGGTGCTGATGATGATGATGATAGCAGTACTCACCTCTTCAGGTTTAGTGACCAACTGCCTGTGTCCTCTAAACCTGATGCTCCTGTAGCTTCAGTAGCTTCATCCACAACAAGTGCTGATGAGATTTCTACATCTTCAACTTCATTTGAGTTGCCACCATCTACATGGTTTCAAGAGTCTACATCAACATCTGTTGCTGCTGAAGGTTCTACAAACACTTGCACTGATCTCATTGTTTATCAAGAGCTGAAGAATCACCCAATGTCTCAATCATTAGTGATATCAATGCTGGAGTTTCAACCAGAAGTCAATTGTCCATTTCTGCTTCTATGCTCTCTTCATCAGTCAGCTAGAGCCAAAGAATTATCATGTTGCACTTAGAGACAATGGCTGGGTTGAAGCAATGCAGCTTGAGCTTCTTCAGTTCAAAAAGCAGCAAGTGTGGGAGCTTGTTCCTCTTCCCCCAGGTAAGTGTGCAATAGGCACTAAATGGGTGTTTAGGAATAAAACAGATGAAAATGGGCTTATTGTTAAGAACAAGGCCAGACTGGTTGTTCAGGGGTTTGCACAAGAAGAAGGTATTGATTATGATGAACCTTTGCCCCTGTAGCCAGACTGGAGGCAATTAGATTGTTCTTAGCCTATGCTGCACTCCACAATCTTAAAGTTTTTAAATGGATGTTAAAAGTGCATTTTATATGGTAAAATAAAAGAAGAAGTTTATGTGTGTCAACCACCAGGTTTAAGGCTAATAAACACCCAGAATGGGTATACAAGCTTGATAAGGCTTTTTATGGGTTGAAACAAGCTCCTAGAGCCTGGTATGAGACATTATCTAACTTTCTTCTGCAAAATAATTTCACTAGAGGCTCCATAGATAAAACCTTATTTATTAAGAAGGTGGATCAGCATAAGCTACTTGTTCAATTTATGTTGATGATATTATATTTGCATCCTCTGATCCCCAGTTGTGTGATGATTTTACAAAATTAATGCAAAGAAGTTTGAAATGAGTGCAATGGGAGAATTACAGTTCTTTCTAGGCTTGCAAATCAAACAAAAAGCTGATGGAATTTTCATTCATCAGTCTAAATATACAAAAGATCTTTTAAATAAGTTTGATTTACAAAACTATAAGCCCTGTTCTACTCCCATGTGCAACACCACACAATTGGATATTGATCAGAAAGGTAAGCTGTGATGAAACGCTTTACAGATGTATGATTGGGTCCTTGATGTATTTAACAGCTTCTAGACCAGATATATGTTTGCTACATGTGCTTTGTGCTAGATTTCAGGCTGCACCTAAAGAGTCTCATCTGATTGCATCAAGAGGATCTTTAGATATTTGCAAGGTACACAATCTCTAGGTTTATGGTATTCCACTGGGCACTCTTGCAAATTAGTTGCTTTCTCTGATAGTGACTATGCAGGGTGTAAGTTAACCAGGAAATCAACTTCTGGTGGATGTCAATTCCTAGGCAACTATTTGATTTCTTGGCTAAGTAGAAACAAACATCTGTTGCTACATCACTGCTGAAGCCGAGTACATTGCTGCTGCAAGTTGTACATCCCAAGTACTCTGGCTTCAGAATCAACTTTTGGATTATGGCATTACAGAGACTAAGACTCCGTTATTAATGGATAGTGCTTCAGCTCTTTGAATTGTCAAAAATCCAGTCCAACACTCTAGGACCAAAATATAGAAATTAGACATCATTTTATAAGAGATTGTTTGAAAAGGGTCTAATAATCCTATGTTTGTGCCTAGTGCTGATGAGCTTGCAGACATTTTTACTAAGCCTTTGGATAGTTCAACTTTCCACAACCTGGTGTTAAGCTTGGTATGCTGTAGCTAGAATAAGTGACAACTACTGATGATCTCAGTAATAAGTACTGATGATCATGGTAACCAGTCACATATAAGTACTGATGAGTTTCTTACCCTCAGTAGTTTTATAACTACTGAAGGCTAAATGCCTCACAAGTACTGAGGTACTTTATCTGTTCTAAACTACTGATGTAGTTACAACTACTGATGTAGTTACAACTACTGAAATCAGTAAAAACAGATAAGTACTGACGTCCTATGAAACACCTGAAAAGCAGATGAAAAGTCTGATGAGTAAGTGTTGAGGACAGTATGAAACAGCTGAAAAGCTAAGAATTGACGAAAACAGCTGATGAGTAATTTCTCTTCAGTTGTTTCTACAACTGCTGTTTCTAAACAACTGAAGCAAGACCACAGTCTTCAGTAGTTTCACAACTACTGATAACTAATACCAAGTCTTCAGTTGTTACAACAACTGATGGCATAACCACTGTCTTCAGTAGTTTCACAACTACTGATGACAAACACCAAGTCCTCAGTTGTTTACATCATAGAAGTCAAAACCACGACCTTCAGTAGTTTCATAAATACTGATGGTTAACACCAAGACTTCAGCTGTTTCAACGTCTGATGGTCAAAACCAAGTCTTCAGTTGTTTTATAACACCTGATGACAACACCACCATGTCAGTCGTTTTAAACCTCTGAAGGTGAATACCACGTCATCAGTAGTTTCAAACAGCTGATGACCACACCAAAACTTCAGTAGTTTTCTTTCAGCCTTTTCCTATCCCAACCTAAATACTGTCTTCTTCTCAAACGTTCATTACCCGTTCTTCTGACCTTAATACTCTCAAAAATGGCAACCATGAGTCTAAAACCCAGACATAATTGCGTCGTCTACCTCACGAAATCGGCCTTCTGGACAAAGTTTGATCACGCCATAGACTAATGGCTGATTCTCAGTATAGTACTGCTCTACTCTTAAACCGACCATCTACCCAGAGTCACTAAGTCAGTTTTGGTCCAATGCCTGCGTTCACAGTGATGTGCCTTCTGGCCAAATTCTGTTCGGTCATTGGTCAACCAAAAACAAGTAGAGGTTACACCTGATAGCATTCGTCGAGTGCTAAATTTACAAGATGCTATGCTGTGACTGAGTAGCCGAAGGGCACAACTGATATGTCCTTCATCAACAATGGGTATGACGGAAATCTTCGAGCTGCTACCATACTGAAGAAGAACTTCCCTGATGCTGAAAGACTGATATTTCATATGGTGAATGTTGCTTAGCCTCGAAGACATCCTCATGGGATCAAATGTCTTCCCGGTGGCAACATGTATTATATTCAATTCTAGAACACCAACCTTTAAATTTTTCACAAATTGTGTTTCTAGAAATCAAAGATCTGGCATAAAAACCTGTGGAAAACAGATGGCTATTATATCCCAAGTTTATGATGGCCATAATTTTAAATGAATTACAAACTGATGGCCTTGTTGGCCTTGGAGTCCCTGCACCAGCTGTTCTAGCTGAGGTATACTCCATGCATAACTTCCGACCAATCTCTCAAAGAAGCTGCCGTTTGCTCAAACCCAAGCAAAAGGAACCCACAGCTTCAACCGCCAGATCCAAAGTCCCCACCAAGCCAAAATCCAAACCCAAACAAGCTAATCAGGGAGATGAGTCCCCTGATGATGCTCCTGTACCACCCAAATAGGATAAACCTACTGGTTCAAACCCTCCAGTAGTGTTAAAGACTCAACCAGCAACAGCCGCACATGTATCCTCTCAAAAGGATCCTGTTGCAACCACTTCAGGGGAAACCACATTACTGAGACCTTTCTCACTTGAGGAGGTTATCATTGAAGAGCATCCTCTCCCCGGATGCAATCAGCTTCTATCCCCTCTCCCCATGCAAATGCCCCCCAAAGTCCAACCATTATAATTGCTAATGTGCTGACTCAGCTGCATGCCTCTCCTCCTCCCCTACAACCACCAACAAAGGGGAGACCAACAACAATTGAGGAAGAGGATACACATGCTTCTGACAACCCACAGCACCGGGGTTTAAATGTTCTATCTCCTGGTGTGGAAATGGAGATCAGAACATCTGGTAAGGCTGCCACCTCTTCTGAATCAGCATATGATCAGACTGAGGTTCGTAACATAACTAAGACCTCACCAGAGGCAACAGCTTGAAGGACAAAGTCCTGAGGCTGGAAGTCCCCATTTCCAAGACAAAGGGGCACATGCTACATCTGATCTACACCCAGTGCATGTACATCCTGCTACAAGGAGGAGGTCAGGTGATTCAGCATCTGCTGATGATGACCTGGGCTTCTTTTATGATGTTCTTGCCCAGAACATAATCCTAGAGGAGGAAGTCAGTAGGCTGCAAAAACTACTTGACCAACTCTCTCAGGGAGAAAGACCATCTGCCACCACATCAACCCAACAGATGGCACCTCCTCTGAAGGTCACTTAACACACAGCTACTCAAAGAATCTCAGCCACCTGCCTCTGTTTCTGGCACCATTTCTCAGGACCAAAACCCCCCTAAGCAAATGGATGCTATCCCTCAAAATCCCCTATCTCTCATCACACCGCAGATAACTGAACTTGTCATTAAAACTGTTGATGAGAGACTTTCTTCTGTCTTACAACCTATGGTGGAGGATGTACTGAGCCAAAAGCTTTCTGCTGATCAACCCTTAAAACCAATGCAACCAAAAAGGGGGAGATTCCAACAGTGAAAGCTAAAAGAAAGAGGATGGAGAAGGAGAAAGAGAAGAGAAGGACAAAGAAGTGGAAATAGAGAAGGACTATGTGTATGAGACCGAGAAAGAGAAGGAGAATGAGAATGCGAAGGGAGCTGAAGAGGAGAAAGTACATGAAAGTCAAAAGGACTTTCATGTCACATATAAGAAAAAGAAAAGTGCTGAAAAAGAGAAAAACTTGAATGAAATGGTTAAAGAGGCTGATGCTGAACACAGCAGATCAATGGACAATATCATTGATCAGCTGTTTAGGCAAGGTTTCAATACTGAAAAGCTGGACTCTGAAATAAGAAGATTAGAGATCAAAGAGATTCAACAAAGATGGGCCAGCTACAGCACAATGGATAGAGAAAGACTTGAGATCATGATCAGATTTATCAGCAAATACCTTGGGAGATCATTGATCGAAATAAAATCATGGACCAGGGACAACATCTTGGCCATAACCTCCAAGATCTGTTCGTCTGAGGCATATACTAAGGGATTAGTAATAGAAGCTTTGAATGAAGCAGGAGCAGGGAGCAGGACTGAGCTAGCCAAACACTCAAAAGCCACACTCACCTCCAAAATGCTAACTCAGCCTGTCAACATTCCCTCTCCAAAACAACCACAACCACAACCCACAAAACCAACTCCCTTACCCTCAAAACCAATAGCCGATGATGCACCTAAGCAGAAGAAGAGAAAGTGTTGAGGCTGGAAGGAGAAGAAGATGATGATGAAGACAGGCTGCCGATCTTAGCTGTTCTGCAGTTGCCTAAGGCCAAAGATCTCTCTCTTGCAATAACTTGTTAGGTGGTGAAGCACCAAGATCAAACACCTCTTGAACAATCCGAAATTTCGGCCAAGAAGTCTTTGAAGTGCAGCCTAAAACCAAAAATTTCAGCTCACTTCTTCCTTGTAGAATCCAAAAATATTTGCTACTAGAGAGAGTTTTCTTGCTTAAGTGTGTGTGAGAGAAAGGTGTCTTTTATGGAAGAGTGTAGTAGTGTCTAAATTGTTGATACACTTATGTACCTAGATCCTAATCTCAATGTAATATGTCATAAATGTCTGCACTTATGTAATATTGGGTACTTAATGAAACGATAATGTTTGATTGTGATTTATAATGTTTAATATTTCATTAATGAATTGAGTATTGTTTATTGACTTGATTATATAGGTTTGTGGTTGTTTGAGTTGATATACATAATGTTATAATAAGAATACATTCAAACTTTGGTTAAGTGAAGTTCACATGCGTCTGATTGGACCATGCGCCCAAACAGTGGTCATCATCCGAATGGCCATGCGATTGAGTGTCCATGCACCTAAATAGTCCATACGCTGAATACTTTCATGCGACTGACTCAATCGCACGACTGAACACTCAGTCGTGCGAATGGATCAACCGCATGGCTCAATCGCACGAATGAACCATGCTCATGGTTCAGTCACCCGAATGAGCAACCCTAACCTATAAATACAACTTAATTCATGGAAAAACGTAACAATTAAGAAGCATTCGATCCATTTCGACTCCAGACGTACCCTAGCCGTCCAGAAGCCTCTAAGTTCGTACTCCAAGTTCATAGAACGTTGTAGATCGATTCCTAATTGATTCTTGACGTTAGATTCAATTCATTATTGTGTTTACGTGCGTTCTCACTGATTGGATTACCAATCAAATTGGATTCCGCACTATTTGGTTTGGTTTAACACGTTAATCAGTTGGTGTTTTCGTTCAAACAACAGATCCTAACAAGTGGTATCAGAGCCTTGGCTCTTGATTGCGTGTTTATTCAATAGTTTTTGATACAAAAGTTGTGTTTCTTTATCAAAAACACAATCTTTCTGTGTCTAGTGGAGTCTTAGACGTTTCCTGACCTAAAAGTTTAGTTTTTCAAGCATACAGCGATTAGGATTTGGTGAAATTCGAGTTTTTACGGCCAAAACACTTTTATCCTACGAATTATCAAACTTCAGCAAGCTCAGTCGCACGATTGGCTCTATCGCACGACTGAGTTCATTCGCATTCTCCAACCGTGCGATTGGACTCATTCATACGATTGAGAACCTCATTTGAACTGTTCAATCGCATTAGTTCATTCGGCCGACTAACTCATCTGCATTAGTTCAGTCGCACGATTGAACCATGCGCACTTGTTCAGTCGCACGATTGAGCCATCCGCATTTGTTCAATCGCCCGAATAAGTCCAATCACATACCTTCATTCGCATACATCAGCAGTTTGTTAAATATTGAAGTTAAGTGAAATGGACGACCAGTTTTCAGCATACACAGCAAGTAGAGATACTCGTATCCAGAATCTACTATTGTTGGAGAACAAAGTGGGAATTCATAATAAACCCTCAAAGCTTATAACGTTAGACGACTACCCATAATGGAAGCAATGTTTTGAAATCTATTTAAATGGAGTAGATACAAATCTGTGGGGGGCAATAGAGTTGGGGTACAGCATGCCCGTAGGAGCAAATGTAGTTAAAGTTACTCTAAGTGGAATGTCGGATGCTCAGAAGGTAAAACACAATGCTAAGAAGAAAGTATATGCTTTGCTCACTCAATCTTTTCCGAAGGATATCTTCCATCAGTATTCGGAGTATACTCAAGCAAAGAAACTATGGGATGCGTTGGAGAAGAGGTATGACGGAAATGCCTCACTCAAGGCCATTAAGGCCAAGCTTTGAAGAAGGAGTTAAACAACTTCTCTTCGATGGGAAAGGAAGGTCTGGATGATGTGATCGACAGGTTCTACCACTTGATGAGTGAGATGCACACTCATGGTGTAACTACGTCGATGGAGGATAAGGTATCCAATTTTGCACATGGTCTACCGGAGAAATGGGCTTCCTTCGTTTCAAATCTCAGACAGAATGGGATGCTCTCGAAGTTAGACATAAATGACTTCATTCTTACATTGAGGGAAGAGAAGCTAAGGATGAAGTATAGAGCCCAAAAGGCCAACTACGATCAGAATCCTGCACTCTACAATACAACTCCTCCGGTCAAGACATCTGGAGCCCCACTGCAAACCGCCTTCGTCTCAAACGCAGTAATTCCAGCACACCCGTCAACCTCAGGGTCCGAAACGTCAGGGTCGTCTAGCACCCAGTATATGATACCTGAATCCAATGCAGCAAAACTGAAAACCGACAACTTCGGGAATGTGACTATTGAGGTGGCCAAAGAACACATGGACCTCTTAGCTGATGTAGTCCACTCCTATGATGGACTAGTTGCTGGAAAGATAGGAAATTGTCACCTGGCAGATGAAGATTATGAACAGGTGGACGAAATGGAGTTGGAACGTATGGACATAATGTGGGCTTTGGAAAGTGCTGTCCGACGAGCTAAAAAGTTTGTCAAAAAGACCAGACAGAACTTGGTTGCGACTAAAGACACAACCTTTGGCTTCGACAACTCAAAGGTTACTTGTTTCAAATGTGGTGAGAAGGGACACTTCAAGCGGGAGTGTGTAAAGCCAAAGAAGACTGGGAACGGTAATCCCTTCTCATCATTCAATCGTCAGTCCAAAGCCACATCTAGCAGTTCTACTTCATCAAGTAAGGACCCCAAAGCCTTGACTGCTAATGAGGATGAAGGACAGGACTGGAGCTTTCGGTTCGTGTCACCAGGAGAGTCCAACATAGCTTATGTGGAGGACATTGATGACGACTCTACAAGTGAGGGAGACATAGCAGTAGAGCTTGCGATGTCAAATTCTGAAGACACTGCTCCTGTGGTCACCACCTGCCTGAAGAAGAAAAATATGCATCAACGTCAGAATCACCGGAACCAGAGCCAACAGATTTTGTACTCATGGCTGAGTCATCTTCAACATCTCAGGTAAATACTACTGACCAGTTATTTAATAATCATGCTTGTTGTGAAGTCGGTTTTTCTCAGGATCGATAAACATCCGAGCATGTTCTTGACGGAAGGATGAACAACCAAAACCAAAAGTCAAATCAATAACACGAACTATCAAATATTGGTTTCATTTATAAAACCTAACGATTACAAGTTCATTACAACATAAGAATCAAGCCTGTTGGCAAGGGGAGATCGAGCATGATCTCTCCTCTCATCCGGTAGCCCTAGGCTCCAGGGCAGACTCCTATCTCAACCCTTAACCCTTCTACACATTAAAACTGGTATATATAGGCCTCGGCCCATATTAGATGCGACTGGGCCCATTCGTGCGATTGGACCATGCGTATGGTCCAATCGTACGACTGGATCATGCGTATGGTTCAATCGTACGACTGGACCATTCTTATGGTTCAGTCTTATGAATGTCGCAATCGCATCTCTCAGTCGCACGGCTGGTCCATTACATGGCTCAATCGTACGATTGAGTCTCATTCGCATATGCTCCTACGAATGACCCAGTTTCATGTGTTTACAACATATCAGGTGTATTACATTAAGCCTAGACTATTCGACAAGCGACGGACACACTATATATGACTATATATGCTCCAACAAATTCCCCTTGGAAGTTACTTGCGAATAGTAGATAACACCTCCTACAATCTTCAGTCAATCTTTGCTCTGGTTGCCAATAGAATCAAACGAAAACCATATTAGCCAACATTACCGATCCGTCAGGTTACTACCACATCCCTGAAAATGAATTTAGGCACAATAGCTTTTGTTTACTTTGCAGAACACCATCACAGCAACAGATTCCCCATATGACTGATTTTTCCAGATAATGATACGAACAGTTTTCCATTGCTTCAATCTTCACACAGGCTAACGTGATTAACATCACCACCTGCAGAAATTCCCCCTCACATTCAGCATATCCCAATATATAGACTTTGTGCTCTCCTTGCGCCTGACACGGTGTATTGGGCAAAAGGTTGAAGGTTCCAATCCACAGCTGACAATATCAACCAAATCAGCATGCACGAAGATTCATCATCGGAAACCGGTTCACATCATCACTTTCTGATTGCGTCTTCACTTTCTATATACAAGGATTCCCCCTAAGAAGCAGAATCCTTTCTGTGCGGATAAATATAACTTCATTGGCCCATAAGTAGTCAGATGCTCCTGACTACCCCACAAAATCAGCAACAACTGCTGACATCTTCTCTTCTCTCTTTCGTGTTCCAATTACATTCACCTATTCTGGAAATCCGACGAATAATGGGGTATACATCGAACATATTTGACAAACGAACCTCTGGGTGAATATGCTTTGCTCATCTTCAAATCCGTGCAAGAAGCTGTTCCAGACTCTTTTTTTTTTAGTCTGGAACAAATGCGAATGAGTCAATGCGGATGGCTCATTCGTGCGATTGAACATATGACTAGTCCAGTCGCACGACTGAACATACGACTGGTCCAGTCGTACGAATGGCTAATTCGCATGGTCCAGTCGTACGAATGGTCCATTCGCATGGCCCAGTCGTACGAATGATCCATTCGCATGGCCCAGTCGCATGAACGGGTCTGCACGCAGATTTTTAGATCTGCAGCCGCAGGGCTGCCCAAAACCCTAATCTGACGAATTCAACATGAACCGAAACAAAGTAGACATCATCAGATTCGAAAGGGTGACAGGAACGTGGTTTCGAATTCGATTTCAACATAGAACCAACACACGTAACAAGATCTGAGCAAAACACGAAGAACACGAAGTGGGTTTAACGTCAAGATCTGAAATTCAATCCAGAAATCAAGAGCTCAGGTTGCTAGAATGATTGTTAGATCATTCCAGCAGTAACCGACTCTGATACCAATTGTGAAGTCGGTTCTTCTCAGGATCGATAAACATCCGAGCATGTTCTTGACGGAAGGATGAACAACCAAAACCAAAAGTCAAATCAATAACACGAACTATCAAATATTGGTTTCATTTATAAAACCTAACGATTACAAGTTCGTTACAACATAGAATCAAGACTCTTGGCAAGGGGAGATCGAGCATGATCTCTCCTCTCATTCGGTAGCCCTAGGCTCCAGGGCAGACTCCTATCTCAACCTTAACCCTTCTACACATTAAAACTGGTATATATAGGCCTCGGCCCATATTAGATGCGACTGGGCCCATTCGTGCGACTGGACCATGCGTATGGTCCAACCGTACGACTGGACCATGCGTATGGTCCAATCGTACGACTGGACCATGCGTATGGTCCAATCGTACGACTGGACCATGCGTATGGTTCAATCGTATGACTGGACCATTCTTATGGTTCAGTCTTACGAATGTCCCAATCGCATCTCTCAGTCGCACGGCTGGTCCATTACATGGCTCAGTCGTACGATTGAGTCTCATTCGCATTATCTCGACGAATGACCTAGTTTCATGTGTTTACACATATCAGGCGTATTACATTAAGCCTAGACTATTCGACAAGCGACGGACACACTATATATGACTATATATGCTCCAACACTTGTTTAGATTGTAATAAATTTAGAGAAAGTGTAGATTTAAAATTTGCTAGGTCATTAGATCATAATGATAGCTTAGTAAAGGACCTGGAACTATGCACTGAGGCAAATAGAGTGTTAAAACAAACGAGCATAGTTATAAGGAAAAGATAGATCTATTGAATAAACAGCTTAGGGAAACAGAGGTAGTTGCCTTTAACCAAACAAATGACATTAGGTACTATTTGAACTCCCTAAAGGACACTGAGAAGCAAAAAGCAGTTTTAGAAGTAGGAGTCAACTCCTTAAAACAGAAACTGCATAGTTGGACAAGCTCATCACACATTGTCCAACACTTAGTGAGAGAGAGAAATAACGGGGAGGGGTTGGGATACAAAGTGGTTCCACCACCACCTGAGACCTTGATGAACACCAAAAGTAAACAGATTAACAATAACCCCATCAAGGATCATGTGGTGTCCACTCCTCTTGTTAGTGATCCAGATTCCGCAAGTAAATCAAATGAATCTGACTCTAAACTAAAGGAGACCACTTCCAAGGCAAAAGGAAAGATGCCTTGTGTTAACCTGGAAACTGAATTTGAAAAGGTTAATTTAAAGTCTGGGTCAAAAAAAGTCAAACCAGAATCCAAAAAGACTATAAAACCAAATCAATCATGAGCGTCATGTCAAAGTCCAGGTAAACAAGAGATAAAAGATGTAAAACCAGGTAAAGCAATTAAGTTTGTAAAACCAAGTCATACATCTAATAAAGAAGTGTCTCAATCCAAACATAATAAGGTCAACTGTGTGACGTTTACATCTCCACCAAAACATATAAACCGTAAAGTTGAAAGCAGATCCTGCTATAATTGTGGAGAGTATGGTCATATAGCATCTTAGTGTCCTTATTCTCAGACACCGAGGAGGAAAGTAGAACTTTCAGTATCTACACCTAGATCTTTTAAGAGGAACTCAGTGACGCCTCTAAAAAGGGCTAGTGAACCAAAAGTTCAATCCATCAGCCAGTCGTCTGTCTCTCACAAACAGGCCTTACACAAAGCTGGTCTATGGAAAGAAAAACCCACCTCAGCATCTGAAAATGAGAAAAAACAGAAATCTAAGCTTCCCTCAACCTCAAATGGTCAATGGGTTGAGTTTATGATGTGTGATGCCTCAAGAAAACCCAAGCCAGTGAAGGCTTGGGTTCCTAACATGAACTAATGTTTTCATTGAATGTGCAGGGTGTTCGCTATAGTGTTGAGACTAACATGTGGATTGTAGATAGTGAGCATCCAGGCACATGACAGGGAATAGAGCTCTCTTATCAAACGTCAGACAAATCAAAGGAGGGCATGTTTCATTTGTTGGAAACAAAGGCGGGTACATCACATCCTAAGGGGAAGTGGGAATGAGAAAGTTAAGTTTGATAAGGTAAACTATGTCCAACAACTCCAAAATAACTTGCTTTTAGTTTCTCAAATTTGTGATAAAAGATTCAAGGTAGTCTTTGACAACAAGAAGTGCTACGTGCTAAAGAAGGACTACGTGATTCCAGAGGACCAAATCCTAATGTCATCTTCAAGATATAATGATCTTTATGTTTTGGATCTCTCAAAGGCCTCTACAACGGATCATGAAGTTCAGTGCTTCTTGTCCAAAGCTACTGAGAAGGACTTAATCTCCTGGCATAGCAGAATGGGACACATAAATCCGAGGAAGATGAATCACTTGGTCCAGAATGATCTAGTGAGGGGAGTAAACGTCAAACATTTCCAACTCCCGGATTTTTGTGTTGCGTGCAAAAAGGGCAAACAGACAAAAAAGTCTCATAAGGAAAAGAAAGTTCATTCTATAGAACTTCCTCTTGAGCTCCTTCACATGGATCTGTTTGGTCTAGTCAGTACAAGAAGCATCGCAGGCGACTTGTATTGCTATGTAGTTACAAATGACTACTCAAGATTCTCTTGGGTAATGTTTCTGAAATTCAAATCAGAAACATTTGAATCCTTCAAGGAATTAGTAACTACACTGGAATCCCTAGACATGCTGAAGGTACGACAGGTGCACTCAGACAACATACGTGAGTTCAAAAATCAGTGGATGGATGCCTATTGCAAGGAAAAGGGAATTGTACATCAATTCACCTCTGCCTACACTCCTCAGATGAACGGGGTTGCTAAACGGAAGAATCACAACTTGATAGAGACGACACGTACTATGCTGGCAGACTCGAAACTGCCCATTTAATTCTGGAATGAAGTAGTGGCAAATACATGTTACACGCTTAATCGAGTTTTGGTAGTGAAACGCCATGGAAAAACATGCTACAAGTTACTACAACGACGTAAACCTAACTTAGAGTATCTTGAGCCGTTTGGTGCTCCATGCACCCTGCTGAAGAAGACTCAGGAGGGAAAATTAGTGAGAAGGTTGATGAAGGGATTTTTCTAGGATACAACATACTGAACAAAAGGGTTTACAACAACTCAACGGGTCAAGTAGAGGTGTGGTGTAACGTTGATGTTCAGAGATACATCACACCGCCTGCTGGGAAAATACCTGCTTACTTCTTCGACTATGATGGATTCTTCAAATACTTCAATATTCCTCTTTCTGCTTCAGAAGATGAGTTGGCAAACAAGATAATGTATGATGTCTTGAACAGACCGTCTCAAGACTCAACACCATCCAGTTCACAAAGGGCAGCATCAACCAATTCAGGGGGAGCACTTGATGTGAGTGACTCCTCCTCTGATGAAGAAAATGTGGAAAATGATCAGAACAACCAAGATGCATAGGTTCCACCTACCTCAAGTCCACACGCATCTCATAATAACGCATCTAAGATGTCGAACCTTAGACTCCTATTGCCTCAGATTCCGAACCAAATGTTCACAATCTTGATTCTGAGGTAGTTGTTCCAAAAACTCCCGGCTCACGTCTAAACGTCTATCATTCTTTGGATAATGTTATAGGAGATATGAGATCAGGGGTTCAGACTAGAAATCAACTATACTCAACTGATTATGCCTCTGTGATGGAAAAGGGATACCTTCACGATGGTGCCTACCACTGCTTTGTGTCTCAGTTTGAGCCAAAGTATGTAAGTGAAGCACTGAATGTTGAGGCATGGGTGAGTGCCATGCAGGAAGAACTTCTTCAGTTTAAGAAGTTAGGTGTATGGACTCTAGTAGATAGACCTACAGGTACTAAAGTCATCGGTACCAAATGGGTCTTGAAATGCAAGAAAGATGATCAGGGAGTGATTATCAGAAACAAAGCTCGGCTTGTTGTTCAGGGTTTTTGACAAGTTGAGGGTATCGACTACAATGAAGTGTTTGCACCAGTGGCACGGATGGAAGCAATCCGCATCTTCCTTGCCTATGCATCGTATATGAAAATCAAAGTTTATCAGCTAGATGTAGAGAGTGTGTTCCTTCATGGTGAAATTCAAGAGATAGTGTATGTCAGTCAACCCGAGGGATTTGAGGATCCATATCATCGGGACAGAGTTTACAAACTTGACAAGGCACTATATGGGCTTCATCAAGCTCCTAGGGCCTGGTATGAGAAACTCTCGACTCATCTTGTGAAACACGGTTTTCCCAGGGGAGTCATTGACTGTACAATGTTTATCAAAGAAAAGGATGGAGATTTAACTGCTGGTACAAACCTATGTCGATGACATAATCTCCGGTTCAAAGAACGAAGAATTATGCAAAGAGTTTGAAGCAGTAATGAAGGCTGAGTTTGAGATGAGTGCAATGGGGGAGATGAAGTTCTTTCTCGGGTTACAAGTGGATCAGACGCCAAATGGGATCTTCCTACATCAGACCAAGTATCTAGGGGATATTCTTAGTCGGTTTGACATGGAGAATGCTTCTATAGCTGGCACTCCTCTTGCTACAAACCATGATGTAGCACCCGATGAAAATGGTGATCTGTTAGATGCCACTATGTACCGAGGGATGATCGGTTCTCTCATGTATCTCACTGCCTCACGACCTGATATCATGTATGCTACATGTTTATGCTCATGATATTAGGCAAAGCCTAAGGTGAACCATCTAATTAGGGTCAAAAGGATTTTTTGTTATCTGAAGGGCATACCCACACTTGGGTGTGGTACCCTCATGATGATGACTTTGAGCTTACAGCGTATAACGAGTCGGATTACGGGGGCTGCAAAATGAACTACAAGTCTACATCAGCAGGGTGTCAGTTCTTGGAAGAAGATTAGTAACCTGGCAGTGTAAGAAGCAGACCTCGGTTGCATTATCAACCTGTGAAGCTGAATACGTTGTTGTTACAAGCTGCTGTTCTCAAATCATATGGATTCAACAGCAAATGCGGGATTACGGTTTGAACTTCTCTTCTACCCATATCTTTGTTGATAACTCTGCTACATTGCAGTCACTGAGAACCCGGTCCAACATCCTAGGACCAAACACATCGGTATTAAATATCACTTTATACGTGATTGCTTTGAAAAGAACTCAATCGATGTGGTAAAAATAAATATGGATTTTCAACGCGCAGACCTCTATACAAAGGCATTTGACAAACCACGTTTTTTATATTTGTTAGAGGTCAACGGCGTTAAAAAGAAAAGTGAGGTCATTCCTGAAGATGACCATGTATAGTCCGATGCGTCATGTCTAGTTTCTTTTATATTTTAAATTTCTATTTTATTTTATTTTATTCTCTTGTCTTTGTTTAGTTTTAATTAGTTTAATTCCAATTGGTTATTTCCTGGCTATTAAATTCCTAAAATGCTAAACCGTGGTGGTTTTATAATTTTAGGGGGAGAATAGGTTTAGGCAATATAAAAAAAGACGAGGGAAAAGGAGAGGCAAGCTGATAATAATAAGATTGTATGTGTGATACCGATTCAGTTTGTGGAATATGATAGTACACAGGTACAAACATTTTGGGACTTTAAAAAATCAAAATTGAAAACGACGCAAAGCTCATGTATAAGTCTGTGTAGTCTGAGCAATATAAAAGAAAATATGATAGATAAGCTAGCTACCACTAAGGTAATACAAAGAAAGTAGACCTAGAGGTTGCTAGACCACAGATGATATGTCGGTAGATTCAACACAATGGATGACTAGACCTTTTGGTGATCTCAAGATTAAACTAAAATGTTTGACTAGCTGTGGGTAACACCTTATCCCTGGTTAACACAATCAACAAGATTCCAATAAGGGGTGACAAGCAAAATAAATGCCACAAATGTGTGCATAAGACCAAAGCTTGAGCAAAAGCACATAAAACAATGAAATCAAACTGATAACTTATGTTGTTGGTGAGATCTGTGCAAAAAGAATGAAAATACTCAAACAAGAAGATGGGTTATATGCCTCTCTGCTATGCAGTGGCACTGACCTGAGGATAAGCATAATCTATATATTCCAGAACTCATTGTTGTTTGCTGCCTCTTTGCTGTGCGGTGGCACTGACCTGAGGATTGGCTTCTCTTTGAAAGTTCTAAGAATAGTCTCTTCTTGATCACTACCCCGAGACCGCTCAAAAATCTCCTAAGGAATGTTGATTACCATATAAGTGTGGGATCCACAAGTGTTGTTGAAATAAACAAACCTTAAACTGTCACCAAACTGTGTTGAAAGTCTGTGTATGAATTAAGAGCACAAATATACTGACAATCATTGTGGCTACAATTCTTGAAAGTTTAAATCAGTGTTGAGAGTACTAGCATGATTTCCTAGCCTTGCTAACTGACTCCAGATGAAAAACAAGAATAGAGCATCAAAGTCTTTTAAATAACTTGTCCTGAATGATTTGAATCTCCTGTATGATTCCAACTTGAATTGATCCATGTATGGCTTAAATGATTAAGGATGCTCTCTCAGAAAAATTATTCCTTAGAATTACGTCTTAGGAATTAACTTTCACAAAAACACAAAAACATGTTCTAGTTTTAAGTTTTAGCATTATTTCTTTTATTTCTGTACAAGTCGGTAAATTTCAGTTTTGTGTAGTATTGGACTATGTCATGGAAGTTGATAAGGGACCTTATCATCCAAAAGGTCACGTCTGAGGTGACAACACATGCTTTCAAATAAAATTGGGTCATGTTTGAGGTGACAAAATGTTTTAAAAAGATCACGTCTGAGGTGATCAAAGGTTTTTCAAGATAAAATGATCATGTTTGAGATGATCAAGTGCAAAGAATGTTTATTCAAAAGTTAAAAGGGTAATTTGTAAACTGGTCAAAGGTCAAATTCATAAGTCTGACCCATTCGCACGAATGGACTATGAGTATGGACCAATCATACGAATGAACCATACTCATGCATTAAATAGCCAAATGGGCTGAGTATGAACCATTCACCCGAATGGTTTATCAGAATGACCTATTCGACCGAATAGGAGTGTGCGACTAAGCTGATCGCCCAACTAAGTTCCATTCACCCGAATGAACCGAGAAAATGAGTCCAGTCGGCTGATTGAGCTTAGACTCAGTATAAATAGGGCCACAGTCGATCGCATTCAGCTCATCACTTCCAATCGCCCTTATATCGCACATCCTACCGTTACGCTGCCCAATTTCTTTAGACCTAGATTATACATCCCTATTGATCTTTTGGCGTGTGTGTACATTTATACAGGTATAATGAGATGAAACATCACATAAATCAGGATAAATGGTGCCCTAATTAGTGATTCGCGATTGAAAGAAGAACCGAACAACTAAATGGATTAATGACCTACTGAAACCTTGTTAAATGTTAAAAATAAAGTTATTAGGTTATTAGTTAAGTGATTGCGAGTCTAAAGAACCTATACACAACGTTTAATTTCATGAATTGGTCAAGATTCGAAACTCAGTCGACCAAACAATGGGTCATGCGACTAGTCGTCTGGATAAACTCCATTCGCACGATTGACCTAGCCGAATAGCTCAATCGGCGAATATATCATACGAATGAGCTCAGTCGACCGACTAAACCAATCGCAAGATCAGTCAACCGATTGAACTCAGTCACTTGTTCATTCACCCGAATGAGTCCAGTCCCATGATAGGACAACCGACTGAACACAGACGCATGATTCATTCGCATGAATGAATCAGAATGAATTCTATCAAGTTACTTAGAACTGATCTATGTTATGTGAGTATGTAATGTGTATGTGTCTTGTGTTACAGATCGATGGCTGATAGATGGTCTATCAATCCCAAGCACAACATCTGTGCTCATTTAGACCACACAACTCGGAATGGTGCTGAGTTTGTAGAGATCATTGCTTTTCTCAAACGATCAAGGATACACAAAGCTATCTCTACTCCATGCACTCCCTATAGGTCTATACCCCAGGCCTTAGGTTGGGACATAGAGATTGCTGCTAAAGTCATTCAGCGAGTACTTAGGTTGGGAGATGATACTGGATACCCCACGAAGCTACACCCGCTGACAGTGAGAGGCTGTTTTCTGAGGATTAAGTACGCTGGGGACATCAACTCAGGTGTGCTCAACAAGCGCAACATGTGCCCCCAGTATAAGTACTTGGCACATGTTATTCTGAAGTGCTTAGCTTCCAGAAGGGGTGGGTTCAACGACTTATCTGACCAGATACAAAATGCCTACGTGGCACTGGTGCTGAACTACCCCTTCAGTCTCTAGCATGATCTTCTCGTACCTTGTGGAGAATTTGGAGGCCAAGGGAAAAGAGGGTTTTTGTATGTACCCCAGGTTCTTGCAGCTGATTTTTGATGAGAAGTTGCCGTCACTTCCAAAGGAGCGCCACGATGCAGTGGCTTGGAGATCATGGATGATACGACTCTGGGTCGTATGAGAGTCTACCGGGGTAAGCAGGTCAAGCCCCAGGTAAAGAGGCTTATCGGCCATCTGGCCAAGAAGAACTACGTGGCGCAAGGCAGGCGTAAGTGGCGTCACGTAGACAGCGACTAAGATGATGAGCATCTACAGCTCCCAGAGCACGACTCTGATGATGATGATAGCGGGGATGCTAGAGATGAAGGACCCACTCAACCAAGGGGCCCAACTGCATATTTTGTATCTCCAATATCTGCCCCCACTAAAGATGTAGCAGAGACTACTGGATTCCACCGGAATTCATACCTGGTGAGGAGTAGGAGGAGTTGGATGAGGAGCCACTGACCCGTACTGTGGGTAGCAAAGTAGTTGCCGTAGAATGGGGGCTCACAGTGGTTGGTGAACGCCCTGGCGGTCGGGAGAGGATGATACTGATCCCACGTATGTTCCCGATCAGCCGAGTCGTGCCCTATGGGGAGCATCCTCCTTGACAGGATCGAGGAGGAAGAGGATGGCTCAGCCCCATGGTATGAAGAAGAAGAAAAGAAGACTCACCTTCATTACTATCTCCACCACCATTCTTCTGCCACCACTACCACCACCACAGCTACCACTACTACCATACCACCCACTTTCACCACTACACCTCCACCCTCAACTACTACAGCCACACCTTCACCAGTGATTCCACCCCCAATCCACATCACATCCACCACCACTTCAGTTTATCGATCACCACCCACACACATACCACCTCCCATATTCACCACTACCACCACCACCACCCCTAGCCACCAAGCAGGACCATCATATCCCCCATCCTTTCCCTCAGGATCATCTTTACCTCCTAGTGGGGTAGAGGAATAGCTTTCAGCACTAAATCATATGTGCTGAAGCTGTTAGCAGCCGATGACGAGAAGGCTGCTCAACTCAGACAGTTAGTGGAGCTTACTGTTGCACAATCACAGTAGATCTCTCAATAGGCACATCAGATTGAGGAGTAGGCTTAGCAAATGGCTGCTCAGATTCAAGAGATTTCCCAACTCAAGGAGAAAAATGTGTTATCTACAAGGAAGATTGAGGAGTTGGAGGATGCTAAGAGGACCATCCTGCTCAACTTACGGGCATAAAGGATGAGCCTCTAAAGATCAGAGAGGGAGACAGTGATGATGGTAATGATAGTGATGATGATGAGAGTGATGATAATGGTGATGATGAAGGTGATGATGAGGATGGAAGAGACATTAAAGGAGGAGGAGAGTCATCTGCTTCGGGTGCACAGGAAGCTAGTGAGAGGCGGACCAAAAAGACTCAAGATCCAGGTGCCTCGACATCAGCTCCGACAGCAGAAGAACATAGGATCCACGAAAAGAGTAATATTTAGATGTTTTATTGTTATTTAAACTCATTTGTATTTGGATTATGTATAAAATTTGTGTAATGAGTCTTATATGTAATGTAAATGGTTATGTCTTGATTATTAATTATTGATTGCTTTGTTGATTGTTTAAATCAAGCAGATCCAGATTTTCAACGAGATGAATATGATATTGCTCCACTCCAACAGATCAAGACTCACCTGAAATTGATTCTTGATCTGCAAGGTATTGTAAGGAGATCTGTGATGTATACTCCTGAAGAAGGAGAAATCATTCACAATCTCACGAATGAGCAACTAGCTAAAATGTTCAAGCTGAACGCTAAAGAGATTGTGAAAGATGGCCCTATTGTGAATGCAGAGAGTGACGATGAGCTTCAGGATGTCGATGAGATTGAGATAGAAGATGTCACTGCTCAACACTATCCACTGTACACTGACAAGGAGGGAACTGCCATTCCCAATCTAGGAGACACTCTTGTCAGTGACAATTTTGAGACTCTGGACAGGATGGAACAAGAGTCCGGAATGGATAAAGATAAGGGCCAAGCCACAGATGCTGAAGTAAACTTTAAAAAGGCAGAATGGGCGGCATGTTTTGAGGAGATAAGAGCCCAACACAGCGCTTCAATGTCAACTGCCTACACCAAACTGTATAAGGTCAAGAAACATCAAAAGGTGGTAGGCAGGATCATAGCATGGGCACATTTTGAAGACCTCAATGTGTACGCAGTTAAACGTGAGAAGGGAATTGAGTATTTCAGGTTTCCACATGACCTGAAGACTCTTCCGGGTTTTGAGCTTAACCAGTTAGCAAACTTAAAATTGCTATATGCTGACCCTCGTAAGATGTCAGGCTGGTTTGAAGCAGCTCTAAAGAGGGAGTACCACACCAGATGGGTCAACTTCAAACCTCAACAACCAATGAGGTACATCAGAAGATCTAAGGTTGACGCCATAACTGGCAAACCAAAAGTCGTGTTGAGGTGGAGTCCACCACGTACAATGTCAATGATCTCACTACGTGAGATGCCTCAGGACTTCACTCCATATTTCAAATGGTAATACTACGATTGGAGAACACGAGAGGCCGTGATAGTCTTGAACAGAAATGGTAAAATGGAAACCATAAGGGTGTTTGACCCAATGTGGCTTACCAACTTGTCAGCTAATGATGTTTATATTATACAAGTGACCACTGTTCTATGACTCACGAGATATAGTACAAGCTTTACAATTTCAGAATGTAATACGACTCTATTTTGCTTTCGAGATAAATACGGGAGTCACCAAAGAAGCTAAGTACAAGAAATTTGAGGAAATTATGAAAGATGTAAGACAATAGATAGATCTAGGCCCAAGGGGGAGTTTGTTGATACACTTATGTACCTAGATCCTGATCTTAATGTAATATGTCATGAATGTCTTGCACTTATGTAATATTGGGTACTTAATGAAATGATAATGTTTAATATTTCATTAATGAGTTAAGTATTGTTTATTGACTTGATTATATAGGATTGTGGTTGTTTGAGTTGATATACATAATGTTGTAATAAGAATACATTCAAACTTTGGTTAAGTGACGTTCACATGCGTCTGACTGGACCATGTGCCAAAACAATGGTCATGCATCTGAATGGCCATGCGACTGAGTGTCCATGTGCCTAAATAGTCCATTCGCCTGAACAGCTTCATGCGACTGACTCAGTCACACGACTGAACACTCAGCCGTGCAAATGGATCAACCGCATGGCTCAATCGCATGAATGAACCATGCTCATGGTTCAGTCGCCCGAATGAGCAACCCTAACCTATAAATACCACTTAATTTGTGGGAAAACATAACAATTAAGAAGCATTCGATCCACTTCGACTCCAGACGTACCCTAGCCATCCAGAAGCCTCTAAGTTCGTACTCCAAGTTCATAGAACGTTGTAGATCGATTCCTAATCAATTCTTGACATTAGATTCAATTCATTATTGTTTCTACGTGTGTTCTCACTGATTGGATCGCCAATCAAATAGGATTCCGCACTATTTGGTTTGGTTTAACACGTAATCAGTTGGTGTTTTTGTTCAAACACCAGATCCTAACATTAATCTTCCAAGGACCAAGACAAAAGAGGGAGTTCCAATGCCCCATATGGGCGGCCGAATTTGGTTCAAAAGGGTTCCCTCCCTTTTGAATTTTTTATAAATAATACACTCCTTTAATCCATAGTTTATAGAATTAAAACAAATTTTAATTTTATAACATCAACACACTTTTATTTGTTATTATTTAACCAATTCAAATAACAAACAAATAATATCTCATTAACAAATTATCCATATATGTTGTTCTTTTACAAAAGCAAAGTTTTAGAAAACCAATTTTCTAAATTGGTGTCAATATTTATTTATATGATCTCATCAACAAATAAACATATATTGGTGTTTATTTAGCTAGTTATTGGGTATGACGGACTTGGATCATAACGTACTAACCACATCAATCTTGTATGCGTCTTGGGCATACAAGATCCAACATTTTCCACTAAGTAGGGGAAATGCGGATGAGTAGTGGAAATGCAGATGAACTATAACAAATGCGGATGAACAAAAGGCAAATGGGGAAGAACTATCACAAATGCGGATGAACAAAAGGTAAATGCGGATGAACACTTAGAATAGTTTGACTTTCTGGGGAAAAGTGAGATTTAGGATTTGACTTGGGATGTTCCCGGGGGTTCATGTAAGTTGACTTTTGAGGTCATAGAGTTATGATGGGCATGTTATGATGGTATGTTTGATGCTTATGCATGATGGTATGTACGATGTATGTTATGTATGTATGATGTGCTGTATGATGATGATGACTGTGATGATGTTCCTTACTATGTATGTTTATTTTCCCTTGGCTTTATGTTGGATGTTAATGAATGAAATGAAAGTATTATGTAACTTAAAGTGGAAGATAATGAAAAGAGGAACATGATGAATGAATGCATGCATTAATGAACGATGGAAAGTAAAAGAAAGTCTTGCAAGCCTTGTATGTCGGGACACGCCCCATTATTGGGTCTTAGCCCAACGGTGTGTGGGTTAGCTACCCTAGAAGGATTCACATCAGGGTCTTTCTTTGTGATTGACCATATGTATGGACCCTTAGTCGCTTGCCCTAGGTACTGTGGCCAGGCTATTATGCACCATGACGGGGGTATATGAAAAGTTATTTTAATGTTCCGCTGCAATGTTTTATGAAGTATAAATGTAATGATATGTTTTATGAGAAATGATTGGCTAGCTGTAAGGGTCCTAGGAACGGGGCCTTACAAAGGATCACGTCTGAGGTGATCAATAGTTTCTCAAAATTAAAAGGATCATGTCTGAGATGATTATCGATCGTAACATTTTATCTATAGTTAAAAGGCTAAGTGTTTGTAAGGTCATAAGGTCAAACTCATCAAAATAAGCCATTTGCATGACTAGACCATAAGTATGAACCACTCGCAC
Organism: Flaveria trinervia; assembly: GCA_025506515.1. Taxonomy (NCBI): domain Eukaryota; kingdom Viridiplantae; phylum Streptophyta; class Magnoliopsida; order Asterales; family Asteraceae; genus Flaveria; species Flaveria trinervia. The sequence goes on along the minus strand of CM046444.1, from coordinate 87,833,373 downwards.
GATTGGATCATACGTATGAGCCCAATCACACGACTGAACCACACGTATGGACCAGACGTATGATTGGACCATAAGCATGGTTCAATCAGTACGATTGGATCACCAGAATGAACCAATCGCATTATTGGAGGTGACCGAATAAGTCAGTCACACGACGAAAACCTAGTAGCACGACTGAATGTGATCGACCGAGCCAGTCGTACGACTGAGTCCCAGTCGCACAAATCAAGAGTGCGAATAGGTTCAGTCGCACGACTGAAGGAAGACCTAGTATAAATAGAGGGGAGTCGGTCATAGATACTCATCACCCCCAAATCACACTTAAATCGCACGAAAGCAAAGTTACTCTACCCAAATTTCGTATCAGTGATTTAGCTTCCTGATTGTGACACTAACGATTACGCTTTATTTCTACAGGTAATGCGAGACTGAAATTGACCTAAATGCTCAGATTAATCAAGCCCTAATTACCGAATTGGGTGAAAACTAAACCGAGAGAAACCTTCAAAATAAACCACTAACATGGACTTAAACGTCGAATTATTTAGTACATTACCATCAGGTATAGACCAAGAATCGATTCTACATTACCATACAGAGACATATGCGAATGGACATACTAATGAACTTTAATCGCACGATTGAAATAGGCGAATGACTCAACCGCACGAATGAACCATGCGTATGAATTCAGTCGCACGACTGGTTCAACCGCATAGAACTACATACGACTAAGTTAAGTCGCAGGTTCATTCGCATGACTGAGCTCATTCACATGAGTAAGACTCAATCGCACTGTCCATTCACACGATAGAACAGAATGATTCAAGTCCATTAAATTCAAATGTCATTCACTTACACAAACTCTAACGTTTATGTTTTTGTGTAAGAAAACCATGGCGAGTAGATGGACTATGAGCACAAGGCATAACCTCTGTGCGTATCTGGACGTCACCTCCTGGAATGCATCTGATTTCGCTAGGATTGTTGTCTTCTTAGAGAGATTGAGGATCTTCAAGGCCATATCTACCCCAAGCACACCATATCGATCGATTCAGCAGGCTTCCTAGGAAAGCAATGTAGTAGACAGGTCTAGTGAGCCGCATCATATCCGGAGTTCCATATTTGGTGAGGAGACTGAGATCACTGAGGAAGATCTGAGGATGGTGTTAGAGTTGGGAGAAGATGGTGACTGCCCAACCAGACTGCATCCACTGATAGTTCAAGGTTGTTTTCATCGGGCTAAGTACGCTGGGGAGATAAACGCAAGTGTGCTCAACAAGAGCAACCTGTGCCCCTAGTTCAAGTACTTGGCACAATTACTACTCAAGTGCATAGCCTCGAGGAAGGGAGGCTTTGATGAGATGTCCGACCAAATCCAAAATGCTTACGTAGCTCTGGTACTGAACCATCCATTTACTTTCTAATGGATGATATTAATGTTTTGAGGATCTTAATGTTTATGCAACTAAAAGGGAGAAGGGAATAGAGTACTTCAGATTCCCACATGATCTGAAGACTCTCCCTGGTTTTGAGCTCAACTAGCTGGCACGCTTAAACTTGTTAAATGTTGATCCCAAGAAAATGTCATGCTAGTTTGAGGCTACACTAAAGAAGGAATACCACACCAGATGGGTAAACTTCAAACCTCAACAACCGAAGAGGTACATCCAAAGGTCTGAAGTGGATCCCATTCTGGAAAGCCTAAGGTAGTGTTGAAGTGAAGTCCTCCGTGCACAATGTCCAAAATCCCTCTAAGGGAAATGCCACATGACTTCACTCCACACTTCAAATGGTGGTATTATGATTAGAGAACAAGCGAAGCGGTCATAATTCTACATAGAGAGAGAAAGATGGAAACTATTCGGGTGTTCAACCCTCTGTGGCTAACCAACTTGTCTACAGAAGATGTCTATACATTATACAAGTGGCCACTATTCTATGACACGCAAGATATAGTACAAGCCCCCCAGTTCCAGAACGTTATACGACTCTATTTTGCATTTTAGATATATGCAGGAGTTACTAGAGATGAGAAGTACAAGAGATTGAGGAGCTAATGAAGAATGTCAGAAATTAATGTAAACTAGGTCCAAGGGGGAGTTTGTTGATTCATATGTACCTAGTTTAGGAGCTTATTGTAAAATGTTTGTCATGTCTTACATATATGTAATGGATGAGTTGAATGAAATACAATATGTGATTGATGCTTATAATGTTTAATGTTTTATTGTTTATTGTGTAATAAAGCATATTGAACTAACTATATAGGTTTGAGGTTATTGTACATAGTTCTTGATCAATAATGATTGAGAAACGTATTCAAACTTAATTGTATGAAGTCTTCATGCAAATGGACCATGGTAATGGACCATACACATGAATACTTCATGCTAATAGACCAGTCGCACGACTGAACCAGGAGACTGGATCAGTCGCAAGATTGAGACATAAGATTGACTCAGTCGCATGACTAAATCTTCAGTCATGCGTATGAATCAATCGCATGATTCAGTCGCACGACTGAACAATGCTAATGGTTCAGTCGTACGATTGACAAACCCTAACCTATAAATACCACCTAATTCGTGGAAAACGTAACACTTCAAGAATTTCGACTCATATTCGTACCCTAGCCGTCCAGAGACTCCAGAGAGCCTGTTCCAACTTCATAGTTCGCAGTTGATCCTGTTCTAATCATTCTTAATGTTTATTTAATCGTTAGATTGATCTAAACTGCGTTCTCACTTATTGGATCACCAATCAAATAGGATTCTGCACTATTTGATCTGGTTTCACGCATTATCAGTTAGTACTCCATACATACACGGTCCTAAGTGGTTTGTTCCCTAAAATTCAGCCATGTAGTTTGAATATATGGTGGGGTTGACAGTTAGGGCTATGAAGTAGGTTGATTGGGTTAGGAAGATAATGATTTCAGAAAAGTCAGCATCCTTGGATGAATCACAGAATGCGACTTGATTGTGCTGAGGGTTTAGTACCATTTTTGTGAGACAGAAGTAGAGAAATGAGCTTGAATTTGTATAAAATGAGGACAAAGGAAGCTTTGAACAGTAAAATTGGTAAAAAGATTAGTGAGTGGGTCGAAAGTATTTAAATGGGTGAAAATGGCGGATGGATAAGGTGAAGTGATGGTTTGGGGTATGATGTGACAAGGATGGTAAGATAAAATCCATTAAAAATTTCTGACATCATTAAGAAAATCTTTACCTTTTTACAAAGTGGGGCCCAAAAGATTTACGTTACACAGTAAAGCTTTCTTCCAAGTATAAAACATTTCCGAAGATAATTTTACTTTCGAAGCCAATTATACTTCTGAAGATAAATCATATACTTCCGAGAGTAAAAGGCTTTCCGAGTAAAGAAGTTTATCAAGTTTCAAAAGTATATCTGATATGATGTCAAAATCTTTTCCGAGACCAAAAACTCTTACGAAAATAAGATTTCTCTTGGAGGAACTTTGCTACGGAAGATATATGTGACATCTTCCGTGGGTTAGTTCCTCTTCAGAAGAATTTATACTTAATAAGATTTTGAAAAAAAAAACTTTTTGTAACCGGGCTTAGATTGTATTGAAAACAAAACACATTCAACTTTAGTAGTAGCTGTTGAAACACAGGATTGCTTCTTGGATTGCCATGAGATGATCCTTCCACCAAAAAATTCTCTTGACGTTGATTTCTTGTTGATATTGCAGCAACCATAGTCACTATGACAATAGCTACAGAGATTGAAATTGATGTTCCTTGAATACCAAAGACCCAGTTTAGTTGCTCCTTTAAGGTATCTAAGAATTCTCTTGGCTGCAACTAAGTGAGACACCTTGGAGCAGCCTGATATCTTGCACACATGCAAGTTACAAACATGATATCAGGTCTACTTGTTGTGAGATACATCAAAGAACCAATGATTGCCCTATATTGATGTTGATCAATATCCTCCCTTTTAGAGTTTGGACAAAGATTATGATTTATAGGCATAGGTGTCTTGGCTGGCTTACAATCTTTCATATCAAATCTCTCTAAAATGACAGATACATATGTAGATTGATTGATAAATAATCCGTCCTTCATTTGCTTCATTTGAATTCCAAAGAAAAATCCATTTTTTCCTACGGAACTCATCTTAAATTTCTTCTTCATGATGCTCTTAAAGTCTTTGCACATTTGGTCATTTGAGAAACCAAATATGATGTTATCAATATACACTTTTACGAGCAAGATGTCTTTCCCAGACTTCCTTATGAATAAGGTCTTGTCAATGGTACCTTTGGTGTAACCATTATTCATAAGAAATTGAGACAGAGTCTCATACTACAGCCTAGGTGCTTGGTGCAGCCTATAGAGAGCTTTATCCAATTTGCACATGTACTTGGGGTTCTATGGGTCTTCAAATCCTGGAGGCTAGCACATGTAGACTTCCCTATTTATATCTCCATATAGAAAGGCACACTTAACATCAAGTTGGTAGACTGTAAAATTCTTGGATGCAGCATAAGCAAGAAAGATCCTCAATGCCTCAAGTCTTGCAATAAGTGCAAAGACATCAATGTAATCATTCCTTACTCTTAAGTGGATCCTTGAACTACCATTCTTGCCTTGTTCTTGATAATCAAGCCTCTATCATCTCTCTTACTCCTGAAAACCCATCTCATGCTTATTGGTACTTAACCGGATGGTAACGGACATAGATTCCAAACCTTTTGTCTTTTGAATTGAAGCAAGTCCTCTTGCATTGATTCAACCCAGCTACTATCCTATAAGGCATCTTCTACTTTCTTGGCTTCCATCTGAGATAAGAAGCATGAGTCCAAGCAGACATTCCCATTGTGAGTCAGTCCCCTTGTTCTCACACCTTAAAGACGTCTCCAATGATGTTCTCAGCTGGATGAGTTTTGTGAATCCTGAGCCTCGGGATCACATCCAATTGCAGGGATAGATCCAAATTGGACATATTTTGCTCTAGAACTTGAACACTTAGACCAGCTGTTGTTTTGAACTCATTCAATGAGAACTAATTGAATGAACGAGAAACAACATCAGCATCAGTTGGTTGTGGGGCAGTATTGACAGTTGCATGTTCCTTTAGAATGGTGCTCCCATCAGCTTGGTGTTGTGCAGTGTCACCGGATAAGTTTTAGGGCTCACTAGGTTGACAACTTGTTGAAGCTCCACTATCTCTTAAGATAGTTATACAATCAAATCTAAAAATAGTGGGAGCTTGATTCTCAGTAACTCTTGGAGAACTTGGAATTTCTTGTGAAGGATGCCCCTAATGTTCCGACTGATGAGCTTGTGAAGGATGCTCCTAATGTTGACATGGATAGTGACTAGCTGATGAGCAACTGGCTGAGATGTTTCGACTGAATCCAGATGAGCTTATGAAGGATGCTCCTAATGTTGTCATGGATAGTGACGATGAGCTTAACGATGTGGATGAGATTGAGATTGAAGACGTCACAACGCAACATTATCCTGAGTATGCTGACAATGAGGGAAATGTAGTCCCCAATCTAGGTGACACCCTTATCAGTGATACATTTGAAACACTGGATAAGATGGAGCAGGAGTCTGAGAAGAAGAAAGATCAAGCCCAAACCTTAGACGCCGACGTCAACATCAAAAAGGCTGAATGGGCGGCATGTTTTGCAGAGATCAGATCCCAACGTAGTGCTCCAAAGCCTAGTACCTACACCAAGCTTTACAAAGTAATAAAGCATCTGAAGGTGTTAGGAAAAATCATAGCGAGGGCATATTTTGATGATCTAAATGTTTATGCTATCAAGAGAGAGAAGGGAATCGAGTACTGTAGATTCCCACACGATCTGAAGACTATACCCGGGTTTGAGCTTAACTAGCTCGCCAAATTGAAGCTGTTATATGCTGACCCTCGAAAGATGTCAAGCTGGTTTGAAGCTGCTTTGAAGAAAGAGTACCACACCAGGTGGGTCAACTTGAAAGCTCAACAACCAACGAGGTTTATTAGAAGATCTGAAGTTGATGCCATTACTAGAAAGCCAAAGATTGTGCTGAAGTGGAGTCCACCGCGCACAATGTTGAGAATCCCTCTAAGGGAAATGCCTCAGGACTTCACTCTACACTTTAAATGGTGGTACTATGACTGGAGAACAGGTGACACGGTCATAGTTCTGAACAGAGATGGAAATATGGAAACCATCAGGGTATTTGACCTGATGTGGCTAACTTGTCTTCTGACGATGTCTACACTTTATACAAGTGGCCATAGTTCTATGACGTGCAAGACATTGTACAAGCCCTCCAGTTCCAAAACGTGATAAGACTCTGCTTTGCATTCGAAATACATGCAGGAGTTACAAGGGAGGAGAAGTACAAGAAATATGAAGAGCTGATGAAGAATGTTAGACAATAGAGTAAACTAGGTCCAAGGGGGAGTTTGTAGATACATATGTACCTAGTTTATGAGCTTAATGTAAAATGTCTTTCATGTCTTACATATATGTAACAGAATGGCTTTGAATGAAATACAATGTGTGGTTTATGCTTATAAGGTTAATATTTCATTGATTATTATATGTTAATGCATATTGAACTAACTATATAGGTTTGTGGTTGTTTACATAGTTCTTAGTCAATAATGATTGAGAAACGTGCTTAAACTTAATCGTGTGAAGTTCTCATGCGAATGGACCATGCTAATGGACCATACGCATGAAGACTTCATGCTAATGAATCAGTCGCACGACTGAACCAGGAGACTGGATCAATCACACGACTGTAACATGAGATTGACTCAGTCGCATGACTAAATCTTCAGTCATGCGGATGGATCAACCGCATGCTTCAATCACATGACTAAACCATGCGAATGGATCAGTCGCACGAATGGAAATCCCTAACCTATAAATACCTCTTAATTTGTGGAAAAAGACAACAATTCGAATGCCTACACACTAAATCGTACCCTAGCCGTCTAGAGACCCTAGAACACCTGTTCCAAGTTCATAGACCGTAGTACATCATCCTACTATCGTTCTCAACGTTTAGTTTCAATCTCGGAGTGATTTTACTCGCATTCTCACTGATTGGATCGCCAATCAAATAGGATTCCGCACTATTTGAGTTGGTATACACGTAAATCAGTTAGTACTCCGTCTGTACATAGTCCTAACATGTTAACATCATCAACAATTAAGCAATCTTAGAGAAGTTTGCAATGAATCGTTGATAATAACCAACCAATCCCAAAAACTGTCGTATCTCTGCGGGCATCTTAGGAGGGTCCCACTTTTTAACCACTTCAATCTTTCCAGGGTCAATGTGGATTCCCTTTTCATTAACCACGTGTCCCAAAACTTCACTTCCCGCAACCAAAATTCACACTTTGAGAACTTGGCATAAAGTTTCTCTTCCATCAATAATTTGAGTATTGCTTGAAGGTACTGTGTTGATACATGTATGTCCCTAGATCATGATATGAATGTAATAGATCTTGTTTGTCTGATTCTGATATAATGTTTGGAATGATTAATGAAATGATATTGATTGTTTGTTATTTATAATGTTAAATATTTCATTTCCTGATGAAACATCGTCAGAAGACAAATTAGTTAGCCACATTGGGTCAAATACCCTGATAGTTTTCATATTTCTATTTCTGTTCAGAACTATGACCGCCTCACCTGTTCTCCGGTCATAGTACCACCACATGTAGTGTGGAGTGAAGTCCAGTGGCATTCCCTTAGAGGGATTCTTGACATCGTGCGCGGAGGACTCCACTTCAAAACTATTTTGGATTTCCAGTAATGCCATCAACTTCAGACCTTCTGATATACCTCGTCCGTTGTTGAGATTTGAAGTTGACCCACCTAGTGTGGTACTCTCTTTTCAAAGCAGCTTCAAACTATCCTGACATCTTTCTTGGGTCAGCATATAACAGCTTCAGTTTGGCCAGCTGGTTGAGCACAAAACCATGGAGAGTCTTTAGATCGTGTGGGAATCTGAAGTACTCGATTCCCTTCTCCCTCTTCACTGCATATACATTAAGATCCTTAAAATAGGCCCACACGATAATCTTGCCTGACACCTTGTGATGTTTCTTCACTTTATAGAGCTTGGTGTAGGCACTCGGCTTTGGAGCACTGTGTTGGGCTCCGATCTTTGCAAAACATGCCGTCCATTCAGCCTTTTTGATGTTGACATTGGCATCCGAGGCTTGGGCTTGATCCTTATTCTTCTCTGACTCTTGCTCCATCTTATCCAGTGTTTCAATGTATCACTGACAAGAGTGTCACCCAGATTGGGGACTACATTTCCCTCGTTGTTAGCATACTCTAGATAATGCTGGGTTGTGAAGTCTACAATTTCTATCTCGTCTACATCATTAAGCCATCATCAATATCCATGTTGGTTCACTATTTCATCTGGGTTCAGTCGGAATATCTCCGCGAGTTACTCATCACTAAGGTCATGAATTATTTCTCCTTCTTCAGGAGTGTAACTCACAGACCTCCTAACGATCCCTTGCAGATCAAGTATCATTGTGAGTTGAGACTTGATCTGCTGAAGGGGAGCAACATCATACTCATCTTGCTGAGATGAATGATCTGCTTGATTTAAACATATAAACACGTCAACCATAGTCAATAATCAAGACAGTAAACAATAAATAAATATAAACATTATTGTTGGATCTTATATGCCTAAGACACATACAAGATTGATGAGGTTAGTACATTATGATCCAAGTCGGGTTATACCAATAACAAGCCAAACAAACACCAATAATATTTATTCGTAGATAAGATCATACAAATAAATATTAAACACCAATTTAGAAAATGGGTTTTCTAAATCATTGCTTTTGTAAATGAACAACATTATGTGGATAATTTGTTCATGAGAAGTTATTTGTTTCATTATTTAAGTTAGTTAAACAATGACAAATACAAGTGTGTTAGTGTTATAAAATTAAAAAAAAGGGGTTTTAATTTTATAAAACAATGGGTTAAGAGTGTATATTTTATAAAACAAAGAAATGGGGGGAAAACCCATTTGGGTTGTAAATTCAGCTGCCCAAAAGGGGCCATTGGGACAAGCTTTGTCTTGGTCTTTGACAACCCTTTTCTCCTCTCTTACACTCCATTATCATACACACTTCTTCTCTCTACAACACAAACATTAGAACCTCCAAAACCAGGGCTGATTTTCGAGTTTTAGAGGCTGAAAAGGGCTGGTTGATTTTTGGTATTTGGAGGAGCAAAAGAAGAGCAATCTTTGGTGTTGCATCCTAACAAGCAAGGTGTTTAAAGGGCTTGTGGGTATCACCTCTTGAGGTCTTCTACTTTGAAGATTTAGCTTTCAATCATCATCTTCCTCTTCATCCACGAGTTCTAGGAGGTAGTATATCATGTTTTGGATGTTTGTTTGATAGCATGTTCTTTCATATAAAGATCCTTGTTAATGGGTTTTGTTTTTACACATGTATTTGATGTATAAATTAACTAATCTTAAAATGGTTTTTGATTATTACTCCACTGCATTTTGATATATTAATGGTTAATATGACTTTGATAAACCTCTGCAAAACCCAACAATGGCATCAAGAACCGGTTATATGGATACATGCTTCAAAAAAATGAAATTTTCGGGTCCTTTTTGTGTAAAAAGTGGGCTGGAAATTTCACCATGGCAAGCCCTTTATTTTTCAAGATAATACTTATATATGAATAGTTATGATCCTGAAACATTAATGTCATAAGATGGCTTGTTTGTTTGGACAAAAACCCCTTATGTTTGGTTAATGTTGGCCGAAATTTTGGGGTTTAAAAGGGTGCCATTCTCGTTTGTTTTTGTATAACTATTTGGATGTATTTTGGTGCATATAACTAGCCATGACCTTCTGTTTGAATGTTTGTGATTGTGATTTCATTTGTTCTAATAAGGCATGTAATTTATTTGTTTCATTTGGTATGTAATAAATTGATTAGTTTGCACTTTATTATTCTAGAAAAATGTATTAGGTTTTTCTATCTAATTGTACTTTGGGGCTGATTTGGATGACCAAGGAGGTGCCTAAAGAAGATAGTGAAATCACAACACAAAAGGGTTACTTGAAGTATTTGGATACGGGTTCAAGTGGGAGTTCACCGACACAAGATTCTTGTCATGTTTTTTACCCTTAGGAATGACCTTTTGACACACTTGTTATGGCAAGCAAGTGTGGTCAAAATAGTTGGCTATGGTTATCCAATTATATTGTATGTTTGGTTGTTTGTTTTGGTTGTTTGGATGAGTTTGACATTTTGTTGAAAATTGATAAACTAGGTAAACAACTATGATAAAACAAGCATAAAATTGGTTCTTTAATATCATTAAAGGAATTAATAAAATGAGTTTATTAAGGGTTAATGATTTAATAGAAATGAGTTTTATTAAAAGGAACTATGAAAATAGTTTTTCATAAAATACCATGCATTTGAATGCATACAAATTGTATGGTATAAAAGGTTTTTCTAAAAACTAGAATTTTAAAAAACTATAAAAACCTTTTTTCAAAACAAGTTTAACACCATCCTCTTAGACAACACTTGATTCACTTGTAACTTGTTTATGGGATAAAGGTCACCTAACAATAAATGTAGATACTTGTGAAGTTGAGGTGAAATTACCGTATTTGTGGGATAAAGGTCACCTAACCACTTATATTAGTAAAATCACACGTGTGTCTAAGTAGGACGACTTGATTTGGATGTCATACATTAGGATCACCGAAGCATGACGTACAAAAGTGTTGATGGGATTAACATGCCAAACAAAAACATAAGATGTTTAAACCGATCCCATACACTAGAAATTGTAATAGGTTACAATTGTCAAACGTTGACTACCTTGTTAATTTAAATAAAGGGATAAAGGTCACCTAACCGATATTTAAATGTAACGTTGGATTCTAGATTTTAATCATTAATTATCTATGAGATATAAAAGGGTATTAACAATTAAAATACTTTGATATTAAAAATACTAAAATTGAACTTTGTTAAATTGTAGATGGCAAACAACAACAACTCAATCCCAAGCGTCCATAACTTATCACTAAGAACCATCCTCGAGAAGGAACGTCTTAACCATGGGAACTTCATGGATTGGTACCGAAACTTGAGAATCGTTCTCAAGCAAGAAAAGAAGTCCTATGTGTTAGACGATCCCATTCCCGATCAACCCGATGAGAATGACGTGGAGGCCTTTAACGATTGGGTCAAGTACACCAAGGACTCCATGCAAGTCTTATGTCTCATGTTGGCGAGTATGATTCCCGATTTACAAAAGGACTTTGAGAACCATAATGCCTATGACATGATCACCCAGTTGAAGGAAATGTTCCAACAACAATCAAGGGTGGAGCGCTTCGAAACGGTTCGAGCACTCCATGCATGTCGGATGGACGAGACCCAATCGGTATCATCTTACGTTCTTGAGATGAAGAGCCACATTGATCGCCTCAAAAGGCTTAATTGCCGTGTCTCCAACGAGTTGGCTACGGATTTGATCCTTAATTCTCTATCCAAGGAGTTTGATAGCTTTGTTAAGAACTATAACATGAATGGATGGGACAAGAGCATTGGTGAGCTTCATTCAATGCTCAAAACGGCCGAGGGGGCATGGGTAGAAAGGTTCTACCGGTCCTTATGATCAATGAAGGAGGTAGAAAGAAAAGGAACCACCCCGACCCTAAGGCAAGTGTTGTCAAAGGGAAGGGACACATTAAAGGGAAAGGGAAGGGTAAGGCTAAAGTGGAACCCAAAGAAAAGAAGCAAAAGGTTGTTAAAGATGATTCGTGTTTTCAGTGTGGTGAGGTAGGCCATTGGAAACGAAACTGTCCAGTCTATCTCAAAGAGTTAAGAGCCAAGAGGGATGTTGGGCAAACTTCAGGTATGACTTTTATGATACATATTGAGCTAAATGTTGTTTCTTCTAACACATGGGTATTGGATACCGGATGTGGAACTCATATTTGCAATTTGTTGCAGGGGTTCAAAAGAAATAAGCATTACAGAAAAAGGGATGATAGTCTCTTCATGGGCAATGGAGCAAAAGTTGAAGTTGAAGCCCAAGGAGACTATGTTTTGTAACTTTCAAGTGGCTTGAAAGTTATTTTGAAAAATATTTTGTATGCTCCTAGTTTGACTAGGAATATTATTTTAGTTTCCCTTTAAGACAATGCGGTTATGATTTCAAATTTGTTGACAATGATATCCATGTTTGTTTGCATCATGTGTTTTATTTTAAGGCTATGCCTTGTAATGGTACCTATGAATTGGTTCATGATAACACAACATATGATAGCTCAATGTACCAAGCAACCACCAAAAGGCTCAAATTAGATTTGAGTGATTCCTATCTTTGGCATTGTCGCCTTGGTCACATAAACAAGAATCGTATGCAAAAACTTCAAAAGAATGGTCTTTTAAAAATTAATGAAAATGATTCATTTGATGTATGCGAGTCTTGTTAACAAGGTAAAATGACAAAGACCCCTTTTAGTGGGACTAATGAAAGGGCAAATGATTTATTAAGGATCATACATTCGGATGTATGTGGACCTTTTAAACCAATAACTAGGAATGGTGAAAGATACTTCATTACCTTTACCGATGACTATAGTTGTTATGGGTATGTGTACTTATTAAGACACAAACATGAATCTTTTAAATTTTCAAAATCATCAAGAATGAAGTAGAAAATCAACTCAACAAAACGGTCAAGATGCTTCGTACAGATAGAGGAGGCGAATACCTAAGTAGTGAATTTCAAGAGTATCTTAGAAGTTGTGGGATTGTCTCACAACTTACTCCACCGGGAACACCACAACATAATGGTGTTTCTGAGAGGAATCGGACTTTATTGGATATGATTCGATCTATGATGGCTAAAAGTACACTACCTCTATCATTTTGGGGTTTCGCTTTGCTCTCTGCGGCACGTATTTTAAATATGGCCCCAACCAAGAAAGTGGAAAGGACGCCTTTTGAAGTATGGCATGGAAGGGTTCCATCATTGTCATATCTAAAAGTTTGGGGGTGTGAGGCTTATCCTAAGAAATACACTCAAAACAAACTGGAAGCCCGATCCACTAAGTGTATCTTCATTGGATATCCTAGAGATTGTATTGGATATTATTTCTATGATCCAACAGAGCAGAAAGTGTTTATTGCTCGAAAGGCAGTGTTCTTGGAAACTAAGTTCCTTTCGGAAGAAACTAGTGGAAGAACAGTGGAACTTGAAGTGGTTCAAGATTCACAAGACGATACACATTTGGTTGATAGTAGCAATCAACATGAGGATGTTGAGAATGATCATGTTGATACATGTATGTCCCTAGATCATGATATGAATGTAATAGATCTTGTTTGTCTGATTCTGAGGTAATGCTTGGAATGATTAATGAAATGATATTGTTTGTTTGTTATTTATAATGTTTAATATTTCATTAATGAGTCGATGTTGAATTGGTTAATTAGGTTTGTGGTTGTTTGAATTGTTACACATAATGTTATATTAATTAATACATTCAAACTTAACAAAATGAAGTTCTCATGCGAATGGCCCATGCGAATGGACCATACGCATGAATAACTTCATACGAATGACTCAGTCGCACGACTGAACCAGGAGACTGGATCAGTCGTATGATTGTAGCATAAGATTGGCTCAGTCACACGACTGAACACTCAGTCGTGCGGATGAATCAACCGCATGGTTCAATCGCACGACTGAACCATATTAATGGTTCAGTCGCACGAATGAACAATACTAACATATAAATACAACCCAATTCGTGGAAAAACAAGAGCATTCATTCTATTTCGATTCCAGACGTACCCTAGCCGTCCAGAATCCTCCAACTTGATACTCCAAGTTCATAGAACGCTATAGATCGATTCCTAATCGATTCTTAACGTTTGATTCAATACTTTATTGATTCTACGTGCGTTCTCACTTATTGGATCGCCAATCAAATAGGATTCCGCACTATTTGGTTTGGTTTACACGTTAATCATTCGGTATTTCATTCAAATACCAGGTCCTAACAAGTGGTATCAGAGCTCTGGCTCTTGATTATGTGTGATTCAATCAACATTGATAAAAAGTTTGTGTTTTTACACTAAAAAACGCAATCTTTTATGACAAAAGTTTTCTTGGACGTTCCCTGCTCATCAAGTTTCGGTTTCTACGGCCTTAGGCGATTAGGGTTTGCGAAATTTCGAATTTTTACGGCTAAAACACGTTTAACCTAGAAATTTTCGCAAAACAGCAGCTTCAGTCGCACGAATGAGCCATTCGCACTACTGGACTTCATTCGCATACACCAGACACATGATTGGACTGAGTCGCATCTCCATTCGTACGACTGAACCATCCGTTCGCAGTGTTCATACGCATCAGCTTCATTCGCACGACTGAACCAATCGCTTAGTTCAGTCGCACGATTGAACCAATCGCATAGTTCATTCGCACTGATAGCCCATTCGCATCACCCAGTCGCACCAGTTTGACAGTTTGTTTAGTACACTTAAAAGTTAATCGAGATGGAAGATCAGATGTCAGCGTTTACTATCGGCAAGGACTCAAGGATCTAGAACCTACTGTTGCTTGAGAGTGAGGTGGGGAATCATAATAAACCACCAAAACTCTTAAGTTAGATGAGTTTCCCCACTGGAAACAACGTTTTGAGATCTACCTCAATGGAGTGGATCCAAATTTGTGGGAAGCTATCGAGATTGAGTATAGTATGCCGGTGGGAGCAGATGGGGTGAAACTTAGTCTAGGAGGAATGACTGATGCACATAAAGTTAAATATAATGCTGAAAAGAGAGTATATGCATTACTAACACAGTCTATCCCTAAGGACATTTTTCACCAATTCTCAGAGCATAAACAAGCCAAGAAGTTATGGGATGAGCTGGAAAAAAGATATGACGGGAATGCTTCGTTGAAGGAAATTCAAGCTAAGGAACTGAAGAAAGAATTTGACAACTTTTCATCGATGGGAAAAGAGAGTTTAGACGATGTCATTGATAAATTCTATCATTTGATGAGCGAGCTGCACACACATGGTGTCACAACTACCATGGAAGATAAAGTGTCAAATTTTGCTGACGGGTTGGCAGAATGTTAGGCTTCTTTTGTGTCAAATCTGAGATAGAATGGATTGCTATCAAAGTTGGATATCAATGACTTCATACTAAAGCTGCGAGAAGAAACACTAAGGATGAAGTATCGAGCTCAGAAGTCTTCGTACACTCAGAATCCAGCTTTGTACAATGCCACTTCTCAAGTTAAGATGTCTGGAGCATCTCTTCAGACTGCTTTTGTGTCAAGCTCATCTGGTCCTTCACAAGTCTCTCCTTCAGGATCAGAAACGTCAGGGTCTTCTAGTACCCAATATATCGGATCCGAAGCAAATGCTACCAGACTGAAGACTGAGAATCTTGGAAACCTGACAGTAGAAGTAGCTCGAGAGCACATGGATCTTTTGGCAGCAGTGCTTCATTCTTATGATGGACTTGTTGCTGGGAATATTAGAAACTGCCATCTGGCAGATGAGGACTACGAGCAGGTGGATGAAATGGAGCTGGAAAGAATGGACATTATGTGGGCCTTAGCTAGTGCTGTCCGGAGGGCGAAGAAGTTTGTGAAAAAGACCGGACAGAACTTGGTTGCTACTAAGGACACCACATTTGGCTTTGACAAGAGTAAAGTGACCTGCTTTAACTGTGGAGAAAAGGGGCACTTCAAGAGAGAATGTGTGAAGCCAAAGAAGACTGGGAACGGGAACCCATTCTCGTCCTTCACTCGTCAAGACAAGCAAGCTAGCAGTTCTACTTCATCAGGAAAGGATCCAAAAGCCTTGACTGCTCATAATGATGAAGGACAGGATTGGAGCTTTCGGTTTGTCTCTCCAGGGGAATCTAATATTGCCAGTGTAGAAGATTTAGATGATGATTCCACAAGTGAGGGAGATATTGCAGTTGAGATAGTGATGTCAAATATAGAAGAGACAACTGCAACTGAGGTCAGCTACAAGCCTGAAGAAGGGATTTCAACAGCAAAGACAGAATCACCAAAACCAAAGACATCTGATGTTGCATTGATGGCTAAATCTTCTGAATCTCCTCAGGTAAGTACCACTGACCAACTGTTTAAAATCATGCTTGTTCTGATTGTGATACTTTTAGAGATAGCATAGATGAGAAATTTGCTAGTTTATTATATCATAATGATAACTTAGTAAAGGATTGCAATTGTGCACTGAGGCTAATAGAGTTTTAAAACAAAATGAGCATAGTTACAAAGAAAAGATAGACCTTCTGACTAAACAGCTTAGGGAAACTGAAGTAGTTGCATTTAACCAAGCTAATGACATTAGGTACTATCTTAACTCCCTAGAAGACACTAAGAAACAAAAAGCAGTCTTAGAAGTAGAGGTTAACTCTTTAAAACAAAAACTGCACAGTTGGACAAGTTCATCTCATATTGTCCAACACTTAGTGAGAGAAAGAAACAACAGGGAGGGTTTGGGTTATAAGTGGTTCCACCACCACCTGAGACCTTGATGAACACTAAGATTAGACCAATAAATAACAACCCCATCAAGGATCATGTGGTGTCTACTCCTCTTGTTAGTGATCCAGATTCCTCATGTTCATCAATTGAATCTGGAACAAAACAAAAGAAGGCCACTTCAAAGGCAAAGGGTAACATGCCTTGTGCTAATCTGGAAAAGAATTTGAAAAGGTTAATATAAAGTCCGAGTCAAACAAAGTCAAATCTGAATCTAAAAGGACTGCTAATGTTAATCTTTCACAAGCTTCATGTCAAAAACCAGTTAACCAAAAGAAAAGATGTTAAAAATATTAAAACAATTGATTTTGTTAAACAGAAGAAAATATCAAAAGAAACAGAGTCAAAACCCAAACTAAGTGATGTTACTAGGGTGTCACACACATCTCCACAAAGAAAGTTTAATCATAAAGTTGATAGCAGGTCGTGCTACAACTGTGGAGAGTGTGGACACATTGCTTCCTTTTGTCCTTACTATCAGACACCTAGGAAGAAGATTGAACTTCAGGATTCAAAACCTAGGTATTCTAAGAGGAGTTCTATAACTCCACCTAGAAGAACTAGTGAACCTAACGTTCAACCCATTAGCCAGTCGAATGTTTATCACAAACTAGCATTGCACAAATCTGGCTTATGGAAAGAGAAGTCATCCTCTGTGTCTGATAATGATAACAAGAAGGAACTTGAGCTACCATCACCCTCTAAGGGTCAATGGGTTGAATTCATGATGTGTGATGCCTCTGGGAAACCCAAGCCAGTAATGGCTTGGGTTCCTAACCTAAACTAATGTTTTACATTGTATGTGCAGGGTGTTCGCTACAGTGCTGAAACCAACACGTGGATTGTAGACAGCGGATCATCCAGGCACATAACAGGAAACAGGGCTCTTTTATCAAACGTCAAGCAAATAAAAGGAGGGCATGTTTCGTTTGCTATAAACAAGGGAGGCTATATCACAGCTCAGGAAGAAGTTGGAAATTAGAAAGTTAAGTTTGATAAGGTGAACTACGTTCAACAACTTCAAAACAACTTACTTTCTGTTTCCCAATCTGTGATAAAGGGTTTAAAGTCATATTTGACAACAAGAAATGTTACGTCCTAAAGAAAGACTATGTGATTCCGGAGGACCAAGTTCTGATGACAGCTTCAAGATATAAAGACCTTTATGTTTTGGATCTCTTAACGGCTTCTACAATGGATCATGAAGTTCAGTGCTTCCTATCAAAAGCTATTGAGAAGGACTCCATTTCCTGGCACAGGAGAATGGGACACATAAATCAACGGAAGATGAATCACTTGATTCAGACGGATCTAGTGCGAGGTGTTAACGTCAAAAATTTCCAACTTCCTGATTTCTGTGTAGCATGCAAGAAAGGAAAATAGACAAAGAAGACTCATAAGGAAAAGAAAGTTCATTCTATCGAGCTTCCTCTTGAACTTCTTTACATGGATCTGTTTGGTCCAGTCAGTACAAAGAGCATTGCAGGCAACTTGTACTGTTCTGTGGTTACTGATGACTACACAAGATTCTCTTAGGTAATGTTTCTGAAGTCCAAATCAGAAACATTTGAGTCATTCAAGGAGTTAGTAACCACATTGGAATCTCTTTACAAGCTGAAGGTGAGACAAGTATGCTCAGACAACCGGACTGAATTCAAGAATCAGTGGATGGAGGCTTACTGCAAGGAAAATGGAATTATGCATCAATTCACTTCTGCCTACACGCCTCAGATGAATGGTGTTGCTGAGAGAAAGAACAGAAGCTTGATAGAGATAGCACGGACAATGTTGGCAGACTCGAAACTGCCTATCCAATTCTGGAATGAGGCAGTGGCTAATGCATGTTATACACTGAATCGAGTTCTGATAGTCAAGCGCCATTGAATGACATGTTACGAGCTACTAGAACGACATAAACCGAATCTGGAGTATCTCGAATCATTTGGCGCGCCGTGCACACTTCTGAAGAAAACTCAAGAAGGAAAATTAGTGAGAAGACTGATGAAGGGATTTCTTAGGATACAACATACCGAACAAGAGAGTTTACAACAAACTCACAGGTTTAGTAGAAGTGTGGTGTAATGTTGATTTTAGAGATATACCACACACCTATGGCAAAGGACCCGCCTACTTTTTTGACTATGATGGATTCTTTAAGTCCTTCAACATCCCTATCTCTCCTTCTGATGATGAGTTAGCTACTTGAATGATGTATGATATCTGAATACACCATCTCTTGATTCAACATCATCGAGTTCACGGGAGAATCATCTACTCAATCAGGGGGAGTAGTCGACGGCAGAGTGACTCCTCTTAAAGATGAAGCTGAAGAAGATGACCTGTTAAGTGCTCTAAGAAAGATTAACATGTGTCTTTATTTGTCTTTTGATATTTTGTAATAGTATAGGGACTATTTCTGTAATTTGTTAGTTCCTTTACTTTCTGTTTTGAGTATAAATAGCTTAATTTGCAGGTAGATAAAAAACGAATACACAAGATATTCGAATCTGCTTTTCATACTTGTAATTGGCTTAGCTTGATATGAATGAAAACTTGATTTTATTGATATCTGTGTGAATTTCATTGAATTGTGTTACAAATCATCACAGATATATTCATTTGATCCTATCAAATGGTATCAGAGCTGTTGGTAAGTGTTAGTGATTGATTTTCGTTTTAAGTTCATCGAACTTCAAAAACCTAAAATCTCACTGAATCTGTGATTGAGATACAATTCAAGTGAAAATTTGTGAATTTCAGTTGTGTTTCATCATCAGAAACATGATTTGAATCACAATTAGCAGATCAATTCATCAAATTCAAGTAAATTGTTGAATTTGTTGTTCGAAAATGTCTTGAAGTTTCGATCTGAAATTTCAAAAATTGAGTGATTTGTTGTTGAAATTGAAGAAATTGATATTAAGAAGAATATTTATCGGCATAAAACTCGTCTAATTGAAAAGTTTCAATCGAATTCATCAACATTTGAAGAATTCAGAAGATTTGAGTTTGTTACATTCATTTGAAGATGATGAATGTGTCGCATGAGCTGAGATTGATGAATTTGTCTAAGTGTTAGACGCATTAACACTATGTAGACGTTTTCAGTTCAGACGTTTGATCACTGTTCGAGTGTCCAGACGTATCATTGTTGAAAATTTTTGAACTGTTTAGACGTTTGATAACTGTGTAGGCGCATCAACACTATGCAGACGCATCAACACTGTGTATACGCATCACAACTGTTCAGACGTTTACAACTGTTCAGACCCATCATTTTAGTCGTCTTGGAAAATTTTCTAAGGCATTCCATTAGACGTTTCTCAACTTAGACGCATCAACTGTTGAGACGTTTGAATACTGTTTAGACGTTTTAACCTTGATACTTAGAATTTTTTTTAAGAAAATTCTTTGAAAAACTTTTTCAAATTTTTTTAAAATTCAAATTATAAGAAAACAACAAAAGTATAAGAATGGTAAAATCAGAAGATTCTGAAAACAGAGTTCCAAAACTTAAAAATAGAGCTGATTTCAAAAATTGGTCTCTTAGACTAAAACAACATTTTAATTCTATTGACACTGATCCCTGGAAAATATAGAAAAAGGACCACACATTCTTATAATAACTGATGGACCAGACAGAGGATTTGTGTATACTAAAGATTCTCCAAAACCTTATCCAGAAGATGATATTCAAGGAGATGATCTGAAAAGAGTTAAGAATGATATTAAAGCCTATTCATTGATGTGTAAAGGACTACCTTTGGAAGTTCTTACAAGGCTTGATGCATATCAAACTGGATATACACTATATAAAGCATTGAAGATCATTTGTGAGGAGGCAAAGAGATTCAAAATTTAAAGAAAAACCAAAGCTTAAAAGACAATTAGAATTATTTCAACATTTGTCTGGAGAGACAATAAATCAAATGATGAATAGATTTGTTCAACTCATAACTGAGATGTCAACAGCTGGTATCAAACCTGATCTTGAAGATTTAAATCTCAGACTACTCAATGCTTTACCATCTTCATGGAAACAAACTGTAACACTACTAAAGCATACTGAGAAGTTTCCAATGGATCTAGATCTTCTTATTGCAAAAATAGAATCATTGGAGATTGATGAAAGCTCAAGGAACAATGATAGAGCAGCATCAATGTCTCAATATCAGTTTGTTGCTTCACTTGCAACCACCATAGAAAATGCATCATGGCAAAGAATGAGAAAAGTCCTGAAGAAGAAGGAGACTTGTTTGTAGGAGCAGGATTTTTCACTGAATCATATTTACCAGTGCACCTGCATATACAACTCAGTCTCATTCTCAATCTCCTCCTAAACCACAGTCACAATCATCAAATATTCAGACAGAGACTTCTTCATCATCTAACTCTGCTAAATCTAGCAAAGTTAAAGATGTGATTAACATCCTATTAGAGGATGAAGAGTCCAAAACTGCATTTACTGCTTTTATGGCCAGCTTTCAAGCATATCAAGGTAGCCATTTAACTCAACTGATTTTGTTTTACAGGATTTATTTGAGATGGATCCTGAAGATGTTGAAGAGATGGACCTGAACTGGCAGATGGTGATGATTGCCTACAGGACTCAAAAACATCTTATGTCAACAAGAAATACAAGTGTAGTGCAAACAAGACTGTTGGATTTGACAAGTCAAAATCTAGATGTTTCAACTGCAACAGTTATGGACACTTTTCAAGAGAATGCAAAGCTCCAAGGAATAATGGAGGAAGTGCTCATTCAAGCACAAATAATCAAAGGTTTCAACAAGCTCAAAAGACTTCAAAAGCCTTATCAAAGTCTTCCTATGTCAGAGCTTAAAGATGAAACCAAATCATCTGATGAAACAAAGAAAGCACTAGTAGTCAACATAAAAGATGGATATGATTAGAGTGAATATGCAGATCAATTTACAAATGACTTAACATCAAGTTTGTCTCTTATTGCAGAAATTCAGGAGGAAGATTGGTCAAAAACAATGACCCAAAAGTGGAAAGTGATGAAGAGGAAGGTAACTATGATTGGAGTGATAAGTCTGATCCTAAAGAGGATACAAAGGAAGTAGCTCTAATGGTTCAGTCTGATCAACCAAAGGTTAAATCTTCTACTTCATCATCTGAAACCACAGTTTCAAAATTTCCTGAAATACCATCACAAGTAAGAGAAAAGCTTTGCACAAATCATGCTTTGAACATGTTAAACACTATAGAAACTATTCATTCAAAATTTGTGAAAAGCTAAAACAAGAGGAATCTATGCATAATCAACTTAAATCTGATCATAAAACTATAGATCAAAAGATTATCTCTCTTTAAAATTCATGGAATAAATAATCAAAGATTTAGAAATTGTTACAAAACAACTAGAAGAGATGACCAAGAATCTTGAACAAGAGAAAATAGCACATGCTACTACTCAAGTTGATCTAGCAAAAGTAAAAAGTTCAAAACTGATAGTAGAAAAACTAATCAGTGAAAGGAAAGATAAATAAAAAGTAGGATTAGGTTTCACTCATGAACCTATGCATGAATCTATCATAAAACACACTACCAGAGAATTTCAATATCATGATCATTCACCTGAAATAAAGCAAAGCTTAAAGCCTTTCAGATCAAAACCAAGAATGCAGAAGAAGAAAAAGAAATGTCCAAGTGTTTGTTGAAAAAGATCAAGAAAAATTCAAAAATGGACATCCAATCAAGATAAAATCATATGAACCAAAACAACCAAAACAAAATATCTCTTCTGATCCAATTCATAATGTAATAGAAGAAGTTAGAGTTCAAAACAAGGATAAACAACAGATAGGAACATCAGAAGATTCAAACACCATCAACATGAAACAATTTCAATCAGAAAGGAATCTTCTTCTGATAATGTTCAATCTGAAAATAAACCAAGCTCTTCTAAATCAAGAATCAAAGAAGAAGAAAGAAATCTGCAAAAGCAACATCTGAACAAAACAAAAGTTCAGAAAATTTGATTAAAGCAACAATTCAAACAACAAAAAATAAACCAATTAAATTTGTGTCAGCAGGTATGTTAAATATGAATTCTCTTTCAAATAATAAAGCAAATGTTATGAACAAATCAAACTCTGATCTGAAATCTAGTTCAGATTCAAAGACTTCCGCTGTAGCAAAAAGATTGTTTCTAATACATTGAAGAAGGAAGTTCATGTTAATAAATGAACAATAATCTGACACAAAATCAAACTGTGAAAAATGAAAGACAACAGCTTAACTATATGACACCAAAATCAAACATTATGCCATTGTCAAAAGTTAACAAAAAGTTGTTTTTAACACCACAAAAGTACTGTGAAATTTGTGATATGAAAAATCACAATACTGCTGAGTGCTACTTCAACAAGTACTGTCACATATGTGACATGAGAAATCATTCGACAGCAGATTGTTACTATAACAAATATTGTACTTATTGTGATGAAAAGACTCACAACATTGCAGATTGTTACTTTAGAAATAGATCTCTCACTGAAACTTTGCAAAATCAAACAAGCAAAGGATTTGCTAATCCACAGTATTTGAGAAATCAAACTAATGGATTTCAAAGAGAACATTAATCAACCTAATGTAGGTTTGAGATCTTTTCTTAAGAACAACTATATGAGCTCAAAACATAACATGCAAGAACACTTATACCAAGATCGGTAAGGATGACTAATAAAAATGTTGACATCAATACATTTAAAGAATGATCGATGAATCGAATGGTAGATTGTTCACAAAATAAATCAAACAATTTTCAGAATAAAATGGTAAATTCATCAAAAATAAACCTGATTGAATAATCTCCATTATAAACAATTTACAATTGTTGATAAATTTGGAAAGCCCAAGACCATTTCGGCTTGGGTAGATATTTCAACTTAACTTTCTTGTAGTGCAGGTACGCCCAAAAAAACCAATCAATACATGGTATGTGGATAGTGGGTGTAGTCGGCACATGACAGGCAATACTGCCTTGTTACAAGATTTTAAATCAAAAGATGGAACTCACGTCGCCTTTGGTGGTGATGCTGGAGGAAAAATAACTGGAGAAGGAACAGTATCCAATGGGTAATAAGCTTTGATAAAGTCACTTTTGTTCACAGTTGAACTTTAATCTGTTAAGCGTATCTCAAATTGTGATAAATCGTATTCTGTTTTGTTTGATAATTCATTATGTTATGTTTTGAAACCAGGTTTCAAGATAAGCAAAGATTGGGTTATTGTTACAGCTGACAGAGACAGAGATGTATACAAATTGGATATGTCTCAAGTTGATCCTTCTACTGAAACAACATGCCTAATTGCTAAAGCATCGAATGATGAAAGCCAGCTTTGGCATAGACATCTCGGTCATTCAAATTTCAAGAACATGAACAAGCTCGTAGCAGGAAATCATGTCATTGGACTTCCATCCAAGAAGTTTGCAACAAATGATCACTGCTCAGCATGTTTGAAGGGAAAGCAACACAGAGCGTCTTATAAGTCCAAGCCTATAAACTCAACATCCAACCTCTTCAGATGTTACATATGGACCTTTTTGGACCAACAAATGTCAAGAGTATTGGATGAAAATCATATTGTTTAGTTATCATTGATGACTTTACAAGATTTTCATGGGTTTTCTTTCTTATGCCAAATCTGAAACAGCTGAATTATTAAAAGAATTTATCATTAAAGTTGAAAATCAACTAGACAACAAAGTGAAAATTATAAGAAGTGATAATGGAACAGAATTCAAAAATGCTAACATTGAAATGTTTTGTGCACAGAAAGGGATAGCTCATCAGTTCAGTGCTCCCAGAACTCCTCAACAAAATGGAGTTGCTGATAGGAAGAATAGAACACTGATTGAAGCTGCTCGTTCTATGTTAGCTGATACAAAATACTTATCACTTTTTGGGATGAAGCAATATCAACTGCGTGTTTCGTTCAGAATCGAATCTTAATTGTCAAAGATAAAACTGAAAACTCCATATGAGTTAATGTTTGGCAGAAAACCGAACATAAACTTTTTAAAATCATTTGGTTGTCCTGTTATGATTCTTAATTCAAGTGATCAATTAGGAAAATTTGATGCAAAATCTGATAATGGATTTTTGTTGGATATTCATCAGTTTCAAAAGCCTATCGAGTCTATAACTCTAGGACGAATGTAATCCTTGAAACATTAACGTTAAATTTATGGAAAATTCTTTTCCATCAGTTTCAAAGGTCCTGCATGGTTATTTGATCTAGATTCATTATCAAACTCTTTTCAATCCAATTTGTTTGATCAACCAAATTGTCTTAATTCTACAGATAAGAAGATCTCAAGAGGAGATCTTGGATCTTTAGTGAAGATTCAGATTCTGATGACCCAGATGATTCAAGCTCAGACTACCCATTTTTATCATTTGTCAAGGATTTAACAATTCAAAACCATGAAAATACAGTTTCAGATCATTCAGAGTCAATTAATCAGGAAGAATCACAAAATATTCCTAATGATGGTAATGAGTTTGTGATACCTGAGTCTGGAACATCATCCATTTCAGGTGATGTATTGATACAGGTAACTTTGATTACTTTGTCAATTCACCTACTCATGTTCCAAACTTCAATCCATTCTTCTACTTTGATACATGAGTTTTCCAACTTGAATCAAACAAATCTGGATGTTAATGTTCAATGTGATGAGATACTACATCTCGTATTCACAAGAATCATCCAATTTCTCAGATTATTGGTTCATTGTATGAGAGAACAACAAGGAGTAAATCAGAACAAGCAAACGTATGCTTATACTCTTGTTTTCTTTCTCAATTGTTCCTAAAAATGTACCGAAGCATTAAAGGACAATGGTTGGAAGAAGAATAAAGGAAGTACTGCAAGAAGAATACTTCAATTCCACAACAAGAAGTGTGGAATTTGGTGGATCTACCTGAAGGAGAAAATGTAATTGGCACGAAATGGTTATTTAGAAATAAAACTGATGATCGTGGTGTTGTAATAAGGAACAAAGCAAGACTTGTTGCACAAGGATACACACAGGAAGAAGGTATAGATTATGATGAAGTGTTTGCATCAGTTGCAAGACTTGAATCTATTCGAGTTTTTCTGGCTTATGCTTCATTCATGAAATTTAAGGTGTATCAAATGGATGTAAAGGGTGCATTTTTATATGGTCCAATTACTGATGATGTATTTGTGAAGCAACCTCCAGGCTTTGAGGATGCACAATTTCCACATCGAGTAATAAAAACTGAGTAAAGCTTTATATGGACTTCATCAAGCCCCTAGAATTTGGTATGAGACGTTATCACAACACTTAATCCAACATGGATACACACGAGGGAAAATTGATCCTACTTTATTCATAAAGAAGGACAATAATGATCTTTTATGTGTACAAGTGTATGTTGATGATATCATATTTGGTTCTACATGTCCAAAATTGTGCAATGAATTTGAAGAAATAATGAAATCTCGATTTCAAATGAGTTCTATGGGAGAGATTAACTTCTTTCTTGGACTTCAAGTCAAGCAAACTACAGATGGAATCTTCATCAATCAAGAAAAGTTTGTTGACAAGCTCTTAAAGAAATTTAAGTTGCAAGACTGTCAGTCCATACGAACTCCAGCAGATGTTAACCACCAAGATTGAACTGATCCAAAAGGAAAATCTATTGACCAAACGTTATACAGATCAATGATTGGATCTTTGATGTATCTTACTGCATCTAGACCAGACATTATGTATGTTTTTGTGTATGTGCCAGGTATCAATCAGACCCGAAAGAATCCCACTTAATTGCTGTCAAAAGAATATTCAGGTATCTCAAAGGTAAACCAGCCTTAGGGCTTTGGTATCCTTACGAGGGAAACTTTGAATTATATGGATATACTGATAGTGATTATGGTGGATGTTGTCAAGATAGAAAATCTACTTCGGGTGGGTGTCAATTCTTGGTCCCAGATTAGTCTCATGGCAATGCAAGAAACAAACAAATGTCTTTGTTTCAACTGCAGAAGCTGAGTACATTGCTGCATCAGCAGGATGTTCTCAAATCCTTTGGTTGCAAAATCATTACTAGATTATGGATTCAACTTTCTAAAACACCAATCTATATTGATAACACAAGTGCTATGTTCATAACAGCTAATCCTGTTCAACACTCAAAAACAAAACATATCAAAATTCGATATCATTTTCTTAGAGATAACTCTGAAAAAGGATTAATCATATTGATTCAAATTGCAACAGAAAAACAATTGGCAGATCTATTTACTAAAGCCTTCCTACAGGACGGTTTGAGTACTTAGTAGAATCATTGGTCTTATAAATCATATGTGATCTCCCTAAATCAAAAGATCATAATAAGTGATACTCTCATGTGAATTGCTTGTTTATATTTTTGTGTGTGTGTGATTTTATGTTTTTCATAGAAAAATCAAATACAAAAATATATATAAAAAATAAAAAATATTTTTTTGAAAGGATTATGTTTTGCAATATGTGAGAAATGATAGTACATTAGTGAGATCAGTTGCATACTTCACTCATTCATAAAGTCTAGACATGATCAGATATGATGCGTAGCTAATATCTGACTATTATGCTGAAAAGTAAATTCTTGTGATCAAACTAAACATCCATGCTTGTGTGTATTCATCTGAGTAAGTTTGAGTGCTGTTGAACTATGTGAAAATATGAGATCTGTTACAAAGCATCATTTCACTTCTCTGTTATGAGTCATCATAGACCTGAAGTATGAGATATCCTCTGTTGTAAGTCATTACAGACCTGGATTCTCTTTTTGATGCAAAAGATGCCAATGTGCACAACCTATTCAAAAGAATAGTAGAGCTGATCAAATGGTTATCCATGATCATCCTCTTAACTAAGTAACATGAACTCTGATGATATCTATGTTTCAGGTAATAAGTTGAGCATGTGTTCTTTCTTACATTTCATAATGATAGTTGAATTCTCTTAGTCTCTGTATGTTTTACATCATGTCATATCTAAATCAACACTAATCAATCCAAGAATTGAAAAGTAAGTGAGTTGATAGTTGTGTCAAAATCACTCATTGTCTGTCCTTAGATCTTGTATCTCCTTTGCTGTGATATCACTGACCTGGAACATACTTGATCAGGATTTATTCATTGTCTATGACTATCCACATTCATTTTATTTTATATGCTGATCTTCATTAATATGATCTCTCTGCAGACATTTATTCTATGTTTAATATTAGATTTTAATTCTATTTTCATTTTTTTTTTGCATGTCTTTGTGTGTGACGGCAATGTCTCAATGTGATGTGTGATCTTATTCTCTTTCATAAGAAACTTATAAGTTTTTCAAACTTAAAAGTTTAGGGGGAGTAATAAATGAAAGAGTTGTTCTCAGAAAATATTCAATAATCATAATCAAAATTTGAAATGTTGAATTGAAAGGATGATGTTTATGTTCAAAGTATTTGTGTAAACTGAAAATAGAATGTGTTTGACAATACAATATGAAATACATAATCTTTACAAATAAATGATTTTTAAGTTGAAAATTAGATGATATTTGATGTTATGATGAGACTAAAATGAAGGGACAAAAGAAATTAAAAAGAAATTAAAAAGAAAATAAAAATAAAAATAAAAATAAAAATCTTGTAAATTGAAAGAGCAAAATGCAAAAAGTTCAAAATTTGGGATCTAAATGGTAAAAATGTGAAAGTGAAGAAATTGGAAATCACAAGTGTTTAAATCATGAAATTCAACTCATGCACCTAAACAATGCACATGCGCCTCAATAGGAGCATGATGAAATTTTCAGGTTTATACAAGTGTTGGACGTTTCCCATGCGTCTAAACAGTTGTAATACATCTGAAAATTACAAGGGTTGGGCGTTTGTGATAATCCCATGCGTCTAAATAGTGTGTTAGACGTATGTGATATCTCATGCATCTGCATAGTTTCAAAACTTCAAGTGTTAGACGTTTTACAAAGTCCATGCGACTGAACAGTGCAAAAGCGCCTAAACAGTGCTATGCGACTGAACAGTTCTCATGCGTCTGACTTAAAAGGCACAACAGTGCTCATGCGTCTAACAAAATAAGTGAATTCTAGGTTTTCATACGCCCAAACAGGGACCATACGTCCAAACAGGGCTCATTCGCCTAAAATTTCACTTATATATATTGAACACTTATGCGTATTTCTCATTCACTCTTCAAAATTCTCAGAACCAAAACCTTGAACTGCGACTGTCGAGCATCATTACATCCGTATTTCATCTGAAATCGAATCAAATCATTGAGTATACATTGCATTTGAATATATAACGTAAGTTTGTGATTCAAATACATAAATTTTGGATTAAATCAGTGATTTGTAAGAGACGGTTGAATGCTATTTGGGCGTTCGAACCAATATAATCCAAGTTTAAACAGATCAAATAAGTATTATATCAAAATTGATACTGGATTAGTTATGAGAACACATTTGCGAGTCTGATGATGTATTGTTTTGATGGTTAAAGTGAATTTTTTTTTGAAATCAGTCGACTCTGCATAAGTCGAAGAAGAAGAACATGAACAGACAGTCATTTTTGAACAAAAATAAATAAAAAAAAATTAAAATTAAATCAAAATGAAATGTTAAATAATTAATTCAAAATGAATTAAGATAAATTTCAAAAGTCAAATAATACAAATTCGAAAGTAATACAAATTGAAATCTTAATTCATAAGTAAAAATAAAAGTAAAAATAAAAAGGTCAAATTCAAAGGTTAAAAATTAAAAGTCATATATAGAAATAAATTTATTAAATCAATATTCAATGTTTTCATAATTCTTTTGTGTGTTTTGCAGATGGCAGAATTAAAATTTGAGCCAAAACACAATGTAGTGTTTTTTTAGATGATGAAAACAGAGAAGCTACGGGATATGAAGACATTATCAGATTTTACTCAGAACAAAATATGTTATGCCATGTGTGCAAGGCCTATGATAAATGGAAGAATGATTAAAAAATTCTGGAGAACTGCTCAAGTTGAAAGAGATGATCAAGGAAATAAAGTTTTAAGAGCCTTTATCACTTCAGAAAGAATGCTTGAAGTTTCTGAAGAAGCAATTAGACAAGCTTTAAGACTGGGAGATAATGATCCTGAAGATTTATCTGAATATACATTTAATGAATGTAGAGAAGTGTTTTACAGATGGGGCATCCAGATCATTTCCTAAGAAACAATTTTTCAGAGCTGTTATTTAAGCATTGGAAGCTTTTATGCTATATCTTTCAACATTGCATGTCAAAAAGAAGTGCGGGTGGGATTCATTCCCTGTTGACATTGCATCTCCAATTGTAGCCTTATCCACAAACAGAAGATTTAATATGGCTAAGTGGATAATGAATGGATTCATTTTTAATCTGGAAAGAGGAGTAAGGCATAAGTATCTGATGTACCCAAGATTTCTTCAACTTCTCATTAATGATGCAAATCCAGATTTGTATGCTGAAGAAGTTATTGGTGATAAGGATTCAGTTGAGCACATGTCAGAGAGTGTGTACAAAAGACTGGCAATGATCACTGGTGCTCAAAACATTCCAGTTTTTGATTATATCAGGAATGTATCAATGGATGAAGTTGATATTACTCAGCCACACTTCATCTAACTGAAGAAGAACCAATAGATCCAAATGATCTGATTGAAGATGTAGAAGTTGATGAAGAAAGTGATGATGATATGTCTGAAGTTTCATCAAGTGAAGAAAGTGATGATGATGATGATGACAAAATGATATCTGAAGTAAATCAAGAAGGAAATGAGAAGGGAATGTTGAAGATACTGAAAATGAGCCACAGGTTTGATGATGAAGAAAATGTTGAGGAAGCTATAACAGAAAGGAATTCTCAAAATCAAACATCTGATTCTGATTTATCAATGATATTTCATTCAATCCAGTATTTGAAATTGATGAAAATGAAGGAGCAGAAGAAATCCCTGTTAGTATGTCACACAATGTGTCTATACAAACAGAGGAAATAGTTGAAGTTGATGAGATTGAAAGTCTGAAAGAAGAAAATGTAAACAAAGAAAAAGAGATTGAAGAGTTGAAAGTTGAAAATGAAAGAATGAAAGAGATAATCAGTTCTTGTGAAAAAGAAATTCAAAAGCTCAAAGATGAAAATTTAAAGTTGTCTGAAGAAAATGTGTTAAAAGATGAAAAGATTGTTAGTTTTGCCAAGATAGAGAAGATGTGATAAAGAACTTTGAAGTTATGATTAAAGATTATGATAGTCTGAGGAAAAATTCAAGAAGTTATCTGAAGAAAATGAAAATCTCAAAGCTAAATGATAAAGGAAGAGAAGCTCAGAAATCTATATCACCAGTACATGTGATTAGTACTAAGATGCAGGGTGAAGAAAATCTTGAGCAAAGAAAAGGCAAAAGGAAAATGAATGAATTAGAAATATTGATCAAACTGAATCCTCTTCTAAGCTTCAAAGAACTGAAGAATTGGTTGAAGAGCAAAATGTTCAAGAACAGATTGATGCTTTAGATGATATTGAAGAAATATATAATGATGATTGGTATGATGAAGTTCTTGAGAATGAAGATTGATGAAGCTGAATTTGTGTCACATTTCTTCACAAGAACATATACAAGAACAAGATGAAGTACCACAGGATTTTGAAGAAAAAATATAACTAATTGTGAACATGAAATACAATAGAGTGTATTTGGATGGACTGACTGTTTCTCAAATTAATGATGAATACGAGAAATGCATCTATGCTGAGTCAGTTGCTTCAATAGATCCAAATGAGATAGTGGTTGAGCATGGTGAATGGATAAGAACAAAGGAGGTTATAAATGTAGAAGAATTGTCTAGTTCTGAGCTGCACCATCCTGATCCTGATGATATGAGTATTCCACTCTTAGATCATGGTTGCAAGCTAGAAATTACCCTTGGAGGAAGCTAAAGAGATTACAATTTGTATCTCTGAGAAATCTTGTAAGAAGCTTTCAAGAAACTGAGAAACAAATGAAGAAAATGATAGTGCTTGATATAGATAACCCTCAGTATCTTGAGATAACAAAAAGAACAAGAATGTTAAAACCTCAGGAAATAAAACAAATGTCAAGATTTGATGATGCTCATGCTCATAGAAAAGAATTAATGGAAATGTTTGCTGATCCAGAAAGACAGACTTATAAAGCATCAACTGATCAAAGGCATATTCTCGATAGTTCAAGAACAACCAGAGATTTGGTAAGAAATATATTACAAAAAGGACAATCAGTTGCTGAACTGTTGAATGCAATGATTGCTCCAGATTTTACAAACCAAGTAAAGATCATTGCATGGAAGTATGATGAAGTGTTTGATGCCTTCTTGATAAAGAGAGTGAATGTTGTATGTGATGTTTATCATTTTTACTCCAGTATCATAAAACTTCCTGTACAAGACTTAAAAGAGCTTAATAGATTACCTTTGATCAATCATACTGATTCAAAGCGTGGGAAGATGTTTGTAGAATTATTAAGACGTGGATTGGATAGATCAAGTAATTTTCTTAACACAAGATGTGATCAAGAAGACAAGGAGTATTTTGTTACTTTGAAGAAAAACAAGAAACTTAAGGGAGTTCAATCAGAAGAAGAACATTCGTTGATAGAATTCTGTGATAAATATTTTGAAAAAGTTACAACTCCTAGACTAAAAGTGATTGACGGTAATCAAAACTCAAAGCCAATTCTCAGATGGTTTTATAACACTGAGACATTTGAGCTGAGCTTAGTCCGAAATCTAGAAAGATGGGATGAGGACATGATTACTTTATTTGGAGTTTTTGAGCTAAAACTGTTACATCTAAATTATATTTCATTTTTGTCAGTACAAAAATTTGAGAAAGTTTCTCCTGAAGTGGCTGAGCAAGACAAGAAATATTTCATTTCTATTATTAATGTGATGAACGCTGCCATGGAAAGAATTTCTTTGAGAAAAGCGCTTGCGTATGCCAACATTGTTAAGAAAGATATTAAAGATATTGAATTCATGAGAATATCAAGAAAAGGGGTCTTAGAAGTGTATTCAAAGGAAAGTAACAAACCCATTGAGTTATATGCTAACATTGATATTTCATGTCTTTCAAAAGATACATTGGAAAGAATGGATAAGATGGAGAGTAAAACAAATGAAGCTAAACCAGAACATTGCAATTAAATTCAAGTCGGCTATATCAAAAGCTTTGAAAGAGTTAGAAATATACAAACAGAAGCCAATGTTCAAGTCAAAGAAGAACTAGCAGATTTCTTTGAATGATGAAGTCAAGGCTGAAGATAGAATTGAAGATAGAGTCAGCAGTCAAGCTTGAAGATTTTGAAGTCTGAAGACCATGTCAATCTTAGGGGGAGTATTGTTAAGTGCTCTAAGAAAGATTAACATGTTGTCTTTATTTGTCTTTTGATATTTTGTAATAGTATAGGGACTATTTCTGTAATTTGTTAGTTCCTTTACTTTGTGTTTTGAGTATAAATAGCTTAGATTTGCAGGCAGATAAAAAACGAATACACAAGATATTCGAATCTGCTTTTCATACTTGTAATTGTCTTAGCTTGATATGAATGAAAACTTGAATTTTATTGATATCTTGTTTTGATTTGATTACTTTGTGTGAATTTCATTGAATTGTGTTACAAATCATCACATATATATTCATTTGATCCTATCATGACCAGAACAGTCAGGAGGAACAGGTTCCAGTTCCTAAAAGTCCACAAGCATCTAACGGTGATGCACCTTCGACTTCGAAACCTCAAACTCCTTCTACCTCAGATGCAGAACCAAATGTTCATCATCTTGGCTCTGAGGTAGCTGTTCCTACTACTCCAAGATCATGTCTAAACGTCTATCATCCCTTAGACAATGTCATTGGGGATGTCAGATCAGGAGTACAAACCCGAAATCAGCTGTACTCAGTTGATTATGCCTCTGTTATGGAAAAGGGATACATTCATGATGGTGCTATCGGTGTTTTGTCTCGCAGTTTGAGCCAAAATACGTCAGTGATGCACTAAACGATGAGGCATGGGTGAGTGCCATGCAAGAAGAACTTCTTCAGTTCAAGAAGTTAGGAGTATGGACACTGGTAGATAGACCTAAAGGTGCTAAGGTCATTGGCACCAAATGGGTCTTGAAATGCAAGAAGGATGACCAAGGGGTCATTATCAGGAACAAGGCTTGACTGGTTGTTCAGGGATTTTGCCAAGTCGAGGGGATTGACTACAATGAAGTGTGTGCACCCGTGGCAAGAATGGAAGCCATCCGTATCTTCCTTGCCTATGCATCGTATATGAAGGTTAAAGTCTATCAATTAGATGTGAAGAGTGCATTCCTTCATGGGGAAATTCGAGAGACAGTGTATGTCAGTCAACCCGAGGGATTTGAAGATCCTTATCATCGGGACAGAGTTTACAATCTCGACAAAGCCTTATACGGGCTTCATCAAGCTCCAAGGGCCT
The DNA here is from genome assembly GCA_025506515.1 of Flaveria trinervia. Taxonomy (NCBI): domain Eukaryota; kingdom Viridiplantae; phylum Streptophyta; class Magnoliopsida; order Asterales; family Asteraceae; genus Flaveria; species Flaveria trinervia. Next base: position 87,799,200 of record CM046444.1, on the reverse strand, counting down.
GGTATGAGAAACTCTCAACTCATCTTGTGAAACACGGCTTTCGCAGGGGAGTCATTGACTGCACACTGTTCATCAAAGAAAAGGATGGAGACCTACTGCTAGTACAAATCTATGTCGATGACATAATCTTCGGTTCAAAGAACGAAGAATTATGCAAAGAGTTTGAAGCAGTTATGAAGAAAGAGTTTGAGATGAGTGCTATGGGGGAGATGAAATTCTTTCTCGGGTTACAAGTGGATCAGACACCAAATGGGATCTTTCTACATCAAACCAAGTATGTGGGAGACATTCTCAGTCGGTTTGACATGGAGAATGCTTCTGCTGCTGGGACTCCACTTGCTACAAATCATGATATAGCACCTGACGAAAATGGAGATCTAGTAGATTCCACAATGTACCGAGGAATGATTGGATCCCTCATGTATCTCACTGCCTCAAGACCTGATATCATGTATGCTACATGTTTATGTTCTAGATATCAGGCTAAGCCTAAGGTTAACCATCTGATCGGGGTCAAAAGGATATTTCGTTATCTGAAGGGTACACCCACACTTGGGTTGTGGTATCCTCATGATGATGACTTTGAGTTCACGGCGTATAGTGACTCGGATTACGGGGCTGAAAGATGAACTACAAGTCTACATCAGCAGGGTGTCAATTCTTTGGGAGGAGATTAGTTATCTGGCAGTGTAAGAAGCAAACCTCGGTTGCATTGTCAACCTGTGAAGCCGAATACATTGCTGCTGCAAGTTGCTGTTCACCATTCATCTGGATTCAATAGCAAATGCGGGATTACGGTTTAAAGTTTTCTTTTACTCCTATCTTTGTTGATAACTCTGCTGCAACTGCAGTAACTAAAAATCCGGTACAACATCCAAAGACCAAACACATAGGTATTAAATACCATTTTATAATAGACTGTTATGAAAAGAACTTAATCGATGTGGTAAAAATTAATATTGACTTTCAACGCGCTGACCTCTATACAAAAGCCTTTGATAAACCACGTTTTCTATATCTGTTAGAGGTCAACGGCATTAAAAAGAAAAGTGATGTTATTCCTGATGATGATCATGTGTAGTCTGATGCATTGTAGTTATATTGTTTTATTTTTCCTTATTTATTTTATTCTGTTTAAATTAAATTCATGTTATTTAGCTGTCTGTTAAAATCCTAAAATAATTAAATACAGTATGATTTTAGAATTTTAAGGGGAGAGTAGGTCAGCTAGTAATATTTAAAAAAAAAACAAGGGAGAAGGAGTGGATAGCTGATATAAGGTAGATCGTATCTGTGATACCGATTCAAACCTTTCGGAAAATGATAGTACACAGGAACAAATCAAAAGGGACTTTAAAATTTTAATTTAGAAAAGATGCAAAATTCAAAGTATAAGTCTGTGCAGTCTAAGCAATATAAAAGGGAAGATGATAGAAAAACTGGTAACTACTAAGGTTACACAAAGAAAGTAGACCTAGAGGTTGCTAGACCACAAATGATACGTCGGTAGATTCAACACAATAGATGATTAGACCTGACTGGTGATCTCAAGATCAAGCTAAGGTGTTCAACTGACTGTGGGCTGCCATCTTATCACTGGTTAACACAATCAACAATATTCCAATAAGGGGTAATGAGCATGTAAACGCCACAAATGTGTGCGGATGACCATAAATAGAGCAAAGCATGAAACAAATGAAAGACAAATGCTATCGAGCTAATAACATATGCTGTTGGTGCATTCTGTGCAAAAGAAAATTTAGCTGCTCTAACAAGAAGATAGGTTGTGTGCCTCTCTGTTGTGCGATGGCACTGACCTGAGGATAAGCATAACCTAGATATTCTAGAATTCATTGTTGTTTGCCGCCTCTCTGCTGTGCGATGGCACTAACCTGAGGATTGGCTTCTCTTTAAAAGCTCTAAGAATAGTCTCTTCTAGTAAAAATACCCATAGACCGCTCAAAAGCTCCTGAGGAATGTTGATTACCATATAAGTGTGAATCCAAAAATGTTAGTTGAAATAGTTAAACCTAAAACTATCACCAGTTTGTGTCTAAAGTCTGTGTATAGATTCAAGAGGACAAATATACTGACAATCATTGTGGCTGCAATTCTTGAAAGTTCAAATCAATGTGGGAATCTAATAGTACTAGTGTGATTTCCTAAATTTGCTAACGACTCTGTATGAAAACCAAGAATTGAGCATCAAAAGGTTTTGATAACAAGTCCCAAATGATTTGACTTGCCTGTATGATTCCAAAATTGAATTGGTCTAGGTGTGGTCAAACTAAATTGAAGCTACCTATTGTGGAACCAAATCCAGTAGATGTCTATCTTAGGATTTATCTCTCACAAAAGGTTAAAAACAAGTTTTATTTTTGTATTTAGTTTAAGTTTCTACTTAGTTAGTCATTTTAGTTTGTTGTTCGTCGGACTATATCATTAAAATCAGTATGGATTAACTCACCTGAAAGGGTCATGTCTGAGATGGCCACATGTGTTTTCAAAGTTTAAAAGGGTCACGTCTGAGGTGACTAAACTGTTTAAAAGGATCACGTCTGAGGTGATCAAAAAGTTTTCAAGTTAAAATGATCATGTCTGAGATGATCAAATGCTCATAATGTTAATTTCAACAGGTAAAAAGGGTTTAAGTGCTAAATGTTCATAAGTGTAACCCATTCGCACGACTGGATCATAAGTATGGACCAACCATGCGAATGGATCCCATTCGCACGACTGGACATGAGATTGCACCATTCACCCGAATGGCTTATTAGAATGATCCATTCGACTGAATGAAAGGGTGCGAATGAGTCAGTCGACCGACTGAGACTCAATCGGTTAACTGAAGGTGCGAATGAAAGGGCACGAATGAGTCAGTCGACCGACTGAGACTCAGTCGGCCAACTGAATGCGACTGACTGGGCCAATCGCACGACGGAGCCTCAGTCGCCGAATGAACTGAGCGAATGAGGCCAGTCGGCCGATTGAACTCAGCTTCAGTATTTAAAGGGCCATAGTCGATCGCATTCCACTCATAACCCACAATCACTCCTAAATCGCACCAAGTACCGTTACTCTGCCGAAATTCCTCTAGACCTTGTTTTTACATCTTTATTGATCTTCTGACGTGGGTTGACGGTTATACAGGTATCTTGCAATGAAATCTTACCGAAATCAGAAGACATTGAACCCTAAATTTGTGATATTTGAATGAAACAAGAACCGGACTGTAAATGACCTAATAACCAACATAAACTAAGCAAAATGTTAAAATTAAGTTTAATAGGTTATTAGTGACAAGATGGCGAGTCTAATGGGCCATTAAACCATGTTAAATTACTTGATTTGGTCAAGATTCGAACCACAAGCGACTGAACAGTGGGACAAGCGACTGGTCGACCGGATGAACACCAATCACACGATTGAATCTTGTGATTGGGTCAATCGGCCGAATGCACCATGCGAATGAACTCAGTCGGCCGACTGAACCAATCGCAGACTCAGCCAACAGATTCAACTAAGTCGCATGTCTCATTCACCCGAATGAGCTCAGTCGCATGAAAGGACAACCGACTGACTTCAGTCGCATGATTCATTCGCATGAATGAATCAGATTGAATCTAAACTATACACCTTGAACTGAATTTTGAATGTATGACTTACTAATGGTTCTATGTCTTGTGTTTCAGGTCAATGGCTGATAGATGGTCCATCAATCCAAAGCACAATATATGTGCTCATTTGGACCATACGACTCGGAATGGGGCCGAGTTTACAGTGTTCATTGTGTTCCTTCGACGTTCTCGGATACATAAAGCCATATCCACACCGTGTACTCCTTAGGTCGTTACATCAGGCTTTTGGGGAAAATGCCTCCGTAGATCGTTCACGTGAGCCTTACAGCATACGGAGCTCCATTCATGGTCATGATATTGAGATTACAACAGCTGACATCCAGAGAGTACTTGATTTTGGGGACGATACTGATCACCCCACCAGACTACATCCATTTACAGTCAAAGGTTGCTTTCTCAGGATTAAGTACGTTGGGGACATCAACTCGGGTGTGCTCAACAAGAGCAACCTGTGTCCCCAGTATAAGTACTTGGCGCATGTGATCCTGAAGTGTATTGCTTCTCGGAGGGGTGGGTTTGATGACCTTTCAGACCAGATTCAGAACGCCTATGTGGCATTGGTGCTGAATCACCTCTTCAGCTTCTCGATCATGATCTTTTCATATCTGGTGGAGAATCTGGAGGCCAAGGGGAAGGAGGGTTTTTGTATGTACCCCAGATTTCTGCAGTTGATCTTCAACGAGAAGCTGCCATTACTTCCCAAGGAGAGCCATGATGCGGTTGCCTTAGAGATTATGGATGACACGACTTTGGGCGCATGAGAGTGTATCGGGGCAAGCAGGTAAAGCCCCAGGTAAAGAGGTTGATCGGCCATCTGGCCAATGAAAGATATGTGGCGCAAGGTAGACGCAAGTGGCGTCATGATGACAGCGATTCACACGATGAGAGGCTATTGCTCCCAGAGCATGATTCAGACGATGATGATAGTGGGGATGCTGGGGATGATATGCCTATTCCACTGAGGGGCACAGCTTCAGATGTTATACCTCCAGTATCTGCCCCAACAGGCGACATAGCTAGTCAGCGGGTTTCCACCAGGACTTCATACCTAGTGAGGAGGAAGAGGAGTCGGATGAGGAGCCCTTGACAAGCAATGTGGGAAGCAAGGTTGTTCCCATAGAGTATGGACTCCGGGCGGTTGGTGAACGCCCCAAGGATTCGGGAGAGATTGCTGTAGATCCTAGCTGTGCCCCTGAGTCAGCTAGCCGTGTTCTAGGGGGAGCATCCACCTCGACTGGATCGAGGAAGAAAAGGATGGCTCAGCCCCACGGCCAGAAGAAGAAGAAGAGAAGAATCACCTTCGTCAACACCACAGCCACTACATCTACCACCACCACTACCACTTCTACAGCCACACCATCCACCACCACAGCCACCACAGCTACCATTACCACCACCACACCTCCCACCACTGTACATATGGCAACCACCACCATATCTTTCACTCCTAATCACCTCCACTATCTCACAGACCCAACCCCATCTTAACCACAACCACCACCACCACCACTAGCCACCAAGCAGGACCCTCATCCCATCCCGCACATATATATGGATCACCTCTACCTCCATTTAGGGTAGAGGAACAGCTTTCTGCGCTGAACCGGGTGGTGATGCGTTTACTAGCTGCTGATGAGGAGAAGACGGCGCAGATCCGTTATCTGACAGATCCTACTGCAGCGCAGTCTCAGCATATCTCGAAGCAGGCTCGGTTGATAGATGAGCAGGCCCAACAAATGGCTGCTTAGAGCCACGAGATTGCCCAACTCCAAGAGCACAGTGTCACATCTACTAAGAAGATTGAGGAGTTAGAGGAGGCTAAGAAGACCATCATGCTAAAGCTTAAGGGATCTAAAGACGAGCAACTAAAGATTAAAGAGGGAGACGAAGATGATGAGGATGATGATGAGGATGATGATGATGATGAGACTGAGGATGATGAGGGGATTGAGGACGAGAGGACAGAGGAGAGGAATGAGGATGATGATGATGAAGGAGGAGATGCAGCTGCATCTGCCTTAGCTCAAGGTCAAGATAGAAGATCAAAAAGAAATAAAGACCAACAAGCTTCCTCTTCTGCCTCACCTACTGCTGATACAACGATTCAAGATAAAAGTAATGATTAGATGATCATGTATTTGATAGCTTTTGTACTTGAATCATGTATTAAACTTATGTATTTGATGTTTATATTAAGATTAATGTATTTCTGTCTTGATTATTAACTAATGTTTGCTGTGTTGAATGTTTTAAATCAAGTAGATCCTGAATTCCAAAGAGATAAATACGATATTGCTCCCCTCCAACAGGTCAAGACTCAACTGACGTTGATTCTTGATCTGCAAGGTATTGTCAGGAGATCGGTTATGTATACTCCTGAGGAACGAGAAATCATTCATAATCTTACTGACGAGCAATTAGCTGAGATCTTCAAGTTAAATCCCGATGAGATTGTGAAGGATGCTCCAACATGCGACTCGACAAGTGACGAAGAGCTCAAAAACGTTGATGAAATAGAGATAGAAGATGTCACTGCAGAGCACTACCCTCAGTATGCTGACAATGAGGGAAATATGGTCCCCAATCTGGGTGAATCCCTTGTCAGTGATACATTTGAGGTGTTAGACAAAATGGAGCAGGAGTCAGAGAAGACAGAGGTAACGGCACAAGCCTCAAATGATGATGTTGATATCCGAAAGGCTGAGTGGGCTGCTTGTTTTGAAGAAGTTAGAGCCCAACACGATGCACCTAAACAGGACGCCTACACCAAACTCTACAGAGTCAAGAAACATCATAATGTGTCAGGCAGGATTATAGCATGGGCATATTTTGAGGACCTTAACGTCTATGCAGTTAAGAGGGAGAAGGGCATAGAGTATTTTAGATTTCCACATGATCTAAAGACTCTACCAGGTTTTGAGCTCAACCAGCTGGCCAAACTGAAGCTATTGTATGCTGACCCGAGAAAGATGTCAGGCTGGTTTGAGGCTGCCCTAAGGAAGGAGTACCACACCAGGTGGGTTAACTTCAGACCCCAACAGCCTACAAGGTACATCAGAAGGTCTGAAGTTGATGCCATTACTGGAAAGCCAAAGATAGTGTTGAAGTGGAGTCCTCCATGCACGATGTCAAGAATCCCACTCAGGGAAATGCCACAGGACTTCACTCCACACTTTAAGTGGTGGTACTATGATTGGAGGATAGGAGAAGCGGTCATAGTCCTAAACAAAGAGGGCCAAATGGATACGATCAGGGTATTTGACCCAATGTGGCTTACCAACTGGTCAGCTAATGATGTCTACACTCTATACAAGTGGCCACTGTTCTATGATACGCAGGATATAGTACAAGCCCTCCAGTTCCAGAATGTCATAAGACTCTGTTTTGCATTTGAGATTCATGCAGGAGTCACAAAAGAGGATAAGTACAAGAAGTATGAGGAGGTAATGAAGAAAACAAGACATTAGAGAGATCTAGGTCCAAGGGGGAGTTTGTTGATACATGTATGTCCCTAGATCATGATATGAATGTAATAGATCTTGTTTGTCTGATTCTGAGGTAATGCTTGGAATGATTAATGAAATGATATTGTTTGTTTGTTATTTATAATGTTTAATATTTCATTAATGAGTCGATGTTGAATTGGTTAATTAGGTTTGTGGTTGTTTGAATTGTTACACATAATGTTATATTAATTAATACATTCAAACTTAACAAAATGAAGTTCTCATGCGAATGGCCCATGCGAATGGACCATACGCATGAATAACTTCATACGAATGACTCAGTCGCACGACTGAACCAGGAGACTGGATCAGTCGTATGATTGTAGCATAAGATTGGCTCAGTCGCACGACTGAACACTCAGTCGTGCGGATGAATCAACCGCATGGTTCAATCGCACGACTGAACCATATTAATGGTTCAGTCGCACGAATGAACAATACTAACATATAAATACAACCCAATTCGTGGAAAAACAAGAGCATTCATTCTATTTCGATTCCTGACGTACCCTAGCCGTCCAGAATCCTCCAACTTGATACTCCAAGTTCATAGAATGCTGTAGATCAATTCCTAATCGATTCTTAATGTTTGATTCAATACTTTATTGATTCTACGTGCGTTCTCACTGATTGGATCGCCAATCAAATAGGATTCCGCACTATTTGGTTTGGTTTACACGTTAATCATTTGGTATTTCGTTCAAATACCAGGTCTAACAGATCATATGGATGATCAAGATACACAAAACATTCGTAGATCTGGTAGAACTAGTGTTTCTCCTGAGAGATAAGGATTTTTTATGGATGGATGCTATGTGGTAGATTCGGATGAACCAATCACGTACCGTGATGCAATGTCAAAACCTGATTTTGAAAAATGGCAAGAAACATGAATGTTGAGATGCAATCCATGTATGATAACCAAGTTTGGGAATTGGTAACACCACCTCTTAAATCCAAGGTAGTTAGAAGTAAGTGGGTTTTCAAGAAGAAAACCGATATGCATGGAAACCTGGATACTTATAAAGCTAGACTTGTAGCAAAAGGTTTCACTCAAACACAAGGGGTTGATTATGATGAAACTTTCTCGCCTGTCGCAATGCTAAAATCTATCAGGATATTGTTTGCCATAGCTGCATATTATGACTATGAGATTTGGCAAATGGATGTCAAAACCACTTTCCTTAATGGATATCTTGAGGAAGATGTCCATATGGAACAGCCTGAAGGTTTTGTTGATACAAATGGATATCTTGAGGAAGATGTCCATATGGAACAGCCTGAAGGTTTTGTTGATCCAAAACATCCTAACAAGGTATGCAGGTTAAAGAAGTCAATCTACGGATTGAAACAAGCGTCGAGAAGTTGGAATCACCATTTTGATGATGAAGTAAAGAAATTTGGCTTCATAAAAAACGTTGATGAAGCTTGTGTGTATAAGAAAGCTAGTGGGAGCATTACTACTTTCCTTGTATTATATGTCGATGACATTTTACTATTTGGAAACGACATTCCAACCATGGAAGGTGTAAAAGCCTGGCTTGGAAGCTGTTTTTCCATTAAGGATCTTGGTGAAGCCGCCTATATTTAGGGAATAAAGATCTATAGGGATAGATCAAGGCGGTTGATAGGTTTAAACCAAAGTACATACATTGAAAAAGTCTTGAAAAGGTTCAAGATGGAGAATTCTAAGAAAGGTTTGGTACTTATTCAAAAGGGGACTATATTGAGCACATCTTAATGCCCTAGTTCAAAGGTTGAACAAGAAAGAATGAATGGAGTCCCATATGCATCTGCTATAGGATCCATCATGTATGCAATGATATGTACTAGGCCAGACGTGTCATATGCTCTAATCATGACAAGTAGATATCAACAGAATCCTAGAATAGTCATTGGATGGCTGTTAAGAGTATTTTGAAATACCTTAGAAACACTAAGGATATGTTCTTAATATATGGATCTGGTGAGGAGGAGCTCGTTGTAAAGGGTTACGCGGATGCTAGTTTCCAAACTGATCGAGATGATTCTCGATCACAATCGGGATATGTCTTCATTATGAATGGAGAAGCGGTCTCTTGGAAGAGCACAAAGCAAGATATAGTGGCACTATCTACAATAGAATCAGAATACATCGCCGCTTCATTGGCAGCTCAAGAAGCTGCATGGCTAAGGAAGTTCATTGCTGATCTAGGGGTTGTTGCTACCATTCAAGACCCCCTAGAGATCTTTTGTGACAACGAGGGTACGATTGCTCAAATCAAGGAACCTCGTGCTCATCAAAAGACTCGGCACATTGAACGAAGGTTCAACTACATAAGGGATAAAGTTGAAAAGGGGAAGATATGTATTCGCAAAGTTCACACCGATCAAACGTTGCGGATCCATTCACAAAGCTCCTAGATAGGTCAAAACATGAAAGTCATACTTGTGCCTTAGGACTTCGATATTCTAGTGATTGGATTTGATCAAATTTTGTATTTGGATATCGGATCATAATTTTCATTTGTTCTTCCATTCTAGCATGTTTAAATCCATGAATAAGTAAGTTATTCTAAATGTTCGTAGTCGATCATACTTGTGGGAACAACTATGAATGTAAGACTATAATGAACTTTGATTGGTTGATATTCATAAGGTATGAATATAGAGCAAGAGGTTGCCACCAGGTTCATTGATATCTATGGGATATAGATATAGGACTGACCCGCTCTTAATTATTTCTGCATAGAATCTTTATGATTAGTCATAAGAGATATTAAGTTAAGGCGAATATCATTTATCCTCGGACCTAAGATACATATTAGGTCTTGATATTCACCAAGTATCGTACTTTGACTTAGTACTTTGTTGTTCTGAAACATTGGGAGTACATAAGGCTAGGTTCAGATATGATATAAGGTGATTGTGAGAGACGTATGTAGTCAAGATGGAATTTGTTCCTTTTATTCGTTGAGAGTTAGATATCTAAGGCCTATTTAAGTTAGATCATCAGAGAATGACAATTATGTGTCTCTGGGATTTAACATGACATCTGTGACAAAAGGATAGATGATTAATTCACCTAAAACATTTCAAGTATGGTACTTGAATGAGATGATGTTACTGAATAGCACTTAGTCATACGTATTAAGGGTAGTAAACCGTTGTTAGGCGGTATTTACTGCTTGCATCAATCTTCTATGAATCTTATGCAAGTGGGAGATTGTTGGATCTTATATGCCTAAGACACATACAAGATTGATGTGGTTAGTACGTTATGATCCAGGTCGGGTCATACCCAATAACAAGCCAAACAAACACCAATAAATATTTATTCGTAGATAAGATTATACAAATAAATATTAAACACCAATTTAGAAAATGGGTTTTCTAAATCATTGCTTTTGTAAATGAACAACATTATGTGGATAATTTGTTCATGAGAAGTTATTTGTTTCATTATTTAAGTTAGTTAAACAATGACAAATACAAGTGTGTTAGTGTTATAAAATTAAAAAAAAAGAGGTTTTAAATTTATAAAACAATGGGTTAAGAGTGTATATTTTATAAAACTAAAAAATGGGGGGAAAACCCATTTGGGTTGTATATTCGGCCGCCCAAAAGGGGCCATTGGGACAAGCTTTGTCTTGGTCTTTGAAAACCCTTTTCTCCTCTCTTACACTCCATCATCATACACACTTCTTCTCTCTACAACACAAGCATTAGAAACTCCAAAACCAGGGCTGATTTTCGAGTTTTAGAGGCTGAAAAGGGCTGGTTGATTTTCAGTTTTTGATGGAGCAAAAGAAGAGCAATCTTTGGTGTTGCATCCCAACAAGCAAGGTGTTTGAAGGGCTTGTGGGTATCACCTCTTGAGGTCTTCTACTTTGAAGATTTAGCTTTCAATCACCATCTTCCTCTTCAGTCGGGGCAGAGGTCTTCTACATAAGTTTAATACAATATTCAATTACACATGATTTAAAATTACATAAACATCTATGCATTACGTTTGTCCTGAATCATATGCTCCTCTACAGTCGGGGCAGAGGTCGACGCATCCTGATCTTGATTCATCTTGGTCCACCTCTCACTAGCTTGTGTGGCACACGATGCAGATACATCACCTTCATCTTCATCCTCTCCTCCATCTCCTGCACCTTCATCATCTCCTCCCTCTGTTCATCCTCATCATCATCCTCTTCATCATCATCGTCATCACCATCATCATCATCATCTCTTTCTCTTATCTTCAAAGGGGCACCTTTGTTCCTTTAAGCTTGAGCATGATGGTCTTTTTGGCATCCTCCAACTCCTCAATCTTCTTAGTGGATAGAACTTTATGCTCCTGGAGTTGGGCAATCTCTTCACTTTGAGCAACCATCTGCTGAGCCTGATCCTCTATGAGTTGGGCCTGCTAAGCGATCTGTTATGCTTGGGCAGTGTTCTGCTCCACAAGCTGTCTGATTTGTGCAGCTCTTTCCTCGTCAGCAGCCCACAGCTTCAGCACCATCTAGTTGAGTGGTGCCAGCTGATCCTCTACTCCAACAGAGGGTAGGGAGGATCCTGTAGTGAATGGTTGGTGGAATGATGGTTTGGGCTGTTGGTTGGTGGTAGTGGTGGTGGCTGTGGTGAATTGGGGTGGTGGTATATGTGTGGTGGTGATGGGTAGGCTGTAGTGGTGGTGGAAGTAGTGTAAATGGGTGGTGGAGTGACTGTAGTGCTGATGGTGGGTGAAGTGGTAGTAGTGGTGGTGGTAGTTGTGGTGGAGGTGGAGGGAAGTGTGGTAGTGACTGGTGGTGCTGTAGTGGTGGTGGTAGAAGTAGTGGCTGAAGTGGTGGTTGTGGCTGTAGCAGAGGTCAATGTAAACTTTAGTCTCTTCCCCTTCTTGCCATAGGGTTGAGCCATTCTCTTCTTCCTTGTGCCTTTAGGAACTGTGGCTCTCCCTTAGCTGCAGGGCGGGTCCGGGGTATATGATGGATATGTATCAGCAGCAACAACATCCCTGGACTCCCCTTGGCGTCCACAAACCGCCCTTATCCCTCTCTCTGTGGCCACGACACGGCTCCCCACCGTTTGCACCAGAGACTATTCCGCAGACTCCTCCTCCTCCATCTGAAAGTCAGGGTGAATAGGGGCTGGTTCGGTTCCACCCTGATCAGCATCATGATCATCACCATCGGAGTCATCGGAGGGTAGAGCAATCTGCTCTACATCTGAGTCATTGTCCTCGTGACGCCATTTTCGCCGAGCTGGCGCCACATAATCTTATCTAGCCAAATGCCTAAATAGTCTCTTTACAGGGGGCTTTACCTACTTGCCCCTGTATACCTTCATTCTTCCAAGAGTGGTATCATCCATGATCTCGAGAGATACAGCATCATGGCTCTCCTTGGGCAAAGAAGGAAGCTTCTCGTTGATGATCATCTGCAGAAATCTCAGGTACATGCAGAAGTCCTCTTTGCCTTTTGCCTCTATATTCTCGATCAAGTAGGAGAAAATCATGTTGGAGAAGCTGAAGGGGTGATTCAGCACCAGTGCCACGTAGGCATTCTGGATTTGGTCAGATAAATCATCAAATCCACCCTTCGAGAAGCAATGCACTTCAGGATGAAATGAGCTATATACTTGAACTGGGGACACAGGTTGCTTTATTAAGCACACCTGCATTGATGACCCCAGTGTACCTCATCCGTACAAAGCATCCCCTTACGGTAAGAGGATGTAGTCTGGTGGGGTAATCAGCATCATCTCCCAAATCAAGAACACGTCTCAAATCAGCGGCTGTGACCTCAATCTCCTGGCCAAAGATGGAGCTATGTATACTGTAGGGCTCAATCGATTGGTCAATGGAAGCACCTTCCAGAAGGCCTGTTGTATCGACCTACAGGGTGTGCAAGGTGTAGATATCGCTCTATATATCCTCAATCTCTTTAGGAATGCTATAATACCAGCAAACTTGGCAGCATTTCGAGCGGTTGCGTCCAAGTGAGCACAAATATTATGCTTGGTGTTTATGATCCACCGATCTGCCATGAATCTGTAACACAAGACAGCACACAATAGAAACCATTTCACTTTAAACTGTTTGAGATCAGTCTGGTTCAATCGTGCGATTGAATCATACGATTGAGTTCAGTCTGTTGATTTGGTATGTGACTGACTTCAGACGGGTGACTTAGCATGCGACTGGGTTCAATCGGGCGACTGAGCCTGCGATTGAGTTCAGTCGGGTGTATGAGCCTGCGACTAAGTTCATTCATGCGACTGAGCTCATTCGCCTCGTTCATTCGGCCGACTGAGTCATTCGTCTAGCTCTGTCGTGCGATTGAAGTTCATCTGGGTGTCCATTTGCATGATAGACTGTCTGTTCAATTCAAATTCAATTTTTGAACAAAACTTAATGTTAGATGTCGTGGTTTGGCTCATTAGTCTCGCAAGTGACCGATATAAAACCTAATAACTTTCTATTTCACAAAATACTTAGTTTTATTAGTTAATTTGTCAAACTAAGTCTCGGTTCTATTTTAGGGCTGAATTCAGTCATTCAGGACACAAATCGATTGACATTTGAGTAGATAGCACCGCACTGTTCCTGTATGAACACTGGCAATCGTCAGAATAAAGCAATTTGTAATCAAGAAATGTCAAATGAGAATCGGGCAGAGTAACGGCACTATCGGGCGATTTTAGGGCGAATGAGGGGTGATGAACATATGCGACCGACTTTAGCCCAATTTATAATGGGTTTCAGTCGGGCGACTGACTTATTCGGTCAACCCAATTCAGGCGACTGGCTCATTCTTGTAAGCCAGTCGTGTGAATGGTTCATACTCATGCTCCATTCAGTTGACTGGTTCATACGTATGGGCCAATCGTATGACTAGTCCATACTCATGGTCCAGTCATGTGAATGGCCTCTACTTATGATTTTGACTTTATGATCATTTGATGCTTAACCCTTTTAACTGTAGATAAAACATTTTCAGCATTCTATAGTCACAAACATGACCATTTCAACTTTGAAAACTTGTGGCCACCTCAGACATGATCCTTTTAACATTTGAAAACCCATTTTGGTCACCTCAGACGTGACCCCTTTTTAGTGATTAGATCCTAGATATAATTCCAATACATAGTCCGAGTTTTAACAACTAAACTGACAAAATTAAACGAATGAAACTACTAGAACTGAAAAATAGAAGTAAAACATATTTTTGTAGGTTTTGTGAGAGGTGGAAACCTTAAGATATTTGGACCATAACTGGAACGAATCATTATGGAATCATATAGGCAATCAAATCATTCAGGACGTGTTACCAAAATCTTTTGATGCTAGATTCTTGTTTTCATCGAGAGTCATTCGCAAGTTTAAGAAATCATACTAGTACTATAGATGCACACATTGATTTGGACTTTCAAGAATTGCCGCCACGATGATTGTCAGTATACTTGTCCACTTAAATCCATACACAGACTTTTGACATAGATTGGTGATGGTTTAAGTTTAATTATTTCAAAAAGCATTTGTGGATCCCACGCTTATATGGTAATCAACATTCCTCAGGATATTTTTGAGCGTCTACGGGTATTTTGACAAGAAGAAACTATTCTTAGAGCTTTCAAAGAGAAGCCAAGCCTCAGGTCAGTGCCACCGCACAGCAGAGAGGCGGCAAACAACAATGAATTCTAGAATATCTAGGTTATGCTTATCCTTAGGTCAGTGCCACCGCACAGTAGAGAGGCACACAACCTATCTTCTTGTTTGAGTAATTTTATTCTTTTTACACAGATCGCGCCAACAACATAGGTTATTAGCTTGATTGTTTTTGCATTTTTCATCATGTGCTTTGCTCATATTATGGTCATCCGCACACATTTGTGGTGTTTATTTTGCTCGTCACCCCTTATTGGAACCCTATTGATTGTGTTAACCGGGGATAAGATGATAACCCACCCACGGCTTGTTGAACAACTTAGTTTGAATTGAAGTCACCAATGCGGTCTAATGATCTATTGTGTTGAATCTACTAACACATCATGTAGTGGTCTAATAACCTATAGATCTACTTTCTTTGTGTTACCTTAGTAGTAGCCAGATTTACTATCATTTTTCCTGTTATATTGCTCAGACTTCTCAGACTTATACTTTGAATTCCACATCTAATTCAATTTAAATCTTTTAAAGTCCCAAATTCTTATTCTTGTGTACTATCATTTTCCATAGTCATTGAAATCACAGATACGATCTCATTTCTTTTAGCTTGCCTATCCTCCCCCCTTTATTTGTTTTAAATTAAATACTAACTTAAACTATTCTCCCCCTAAAATTCTAAAATCATAAAAAATTTGCGTTTTTAATATTTTAATAGGTGAAGAAATAAAAATAAAATAAAAGAAAATAAACAAAAAAAATAAAATGACATCTACTTGCCGAACAGAGTACTGTCACGTCGGAAATCACATCACTTTTCTTTTTAACGTCATTGACCTCTAACAGATATAGAAAACGTGGTTATCAAAGGCCTTTGTGTAGAGGTCAGCGCGTTGAAAATCCATATTAATTTTAACCACATCGATTAATGTTCTTCAAAGCAATCACGTATAAAATGATATTTAATCCTGATGTGTTTGGTTTTAGGATGTTGGACCGGATTTTTAGATACGGCTATTACAGCAAAATTATCAACAAATATAGGAGTTTTAGAGAAATGTAAACCGTAGTCCCGCATTTGCTGTTGAATCTAGATGATTGAGAACAGCAACTTGCAGCAGAACATATTCGGCTTCACAGGTTGATAGAGCAACGAAGGTATGCTTCTTACACTGCCAGGTCACTAATCTCCTCCCAAAGAATTGATATCCTGCTGATGTAGACTTGTAGTTCATTTTGCAACTGCCGTAATCCGAGTCACTATACAATGTAAGCTCGAAGTCATCATCATGAGGGTACCACAATCCTAGTGTTGGTGTACCCTTCAGATATTGAAATATCCTTTTAACCCCAATAAGATGATTGACTTTCAGTTTCGCCTGATATCTGGAGCATAGACATGTCGCGTACATGATATCAGGTCGTGAGGCTGTGAGATACATGAGGGATCCGATCATTCCTCAGTACATGGTGGCATCAACCAGATCGCCACTTTCGTCGGGTGCTACATCGTGATTTGTAGCAAGAGGATTTCCAGCTGCCGAAGCATTCTCCATATCAAACCGACTGAGAATATCGCCTACATACTTGGTTTGATGTAGGAAAATTCCCTTAGGTGTCTGATCCACCTGTAATCCGAGGAAGAACTTCATTTCTCCCATTGCACTCATTTCGAACTCCGCTTTCATTACTGCTTCAAATTCTTTACATAAATCTTCATTCTTGGTACCAAGATTATGTCATCAACATAATATCTACACAGCAGCAAGTCACCATCTTTCTCTTTGATAACAACGTACAATCAATCACTCCTCTCCGAAACCCGTGTTTCACAAGATGAGTCGAGATTTCTCATACCAGGCTCTGCGGGCTTGATGAAGCCCGTATAGCCTTGTCTAGCTTGTAAACTATGTTCCGATGATATGGATCCTCGAATCCCTCAGGTTGACTGACATACACTATTTCTCGGATTTCACCATGAAGGAATGCACTTTTCACATCGAGCTGATAACTTAATTTCATATACGATGCATAGGCTAGGAAGATACGGATGGCTTCCGTTCTTCCCACGGGTGCAAACACTTCGTTGTAATCAATACCCTCGACTTATCGAAATCCTTGAACTACAAGTCGAGCCTTGTTCTTATAATGACCCCTGGTCATCCTTCTTGCATTTTAAGACCCATTTAGTGCCAATGACCTTAGCACCTTTAGGTTTGTCCACCAGAGTCCATACACCTAACTTCTTGAATTGAAGAAGTTCTTCTTGCATGGCACTCACCCAAGCCTCATCATTCAAGGCGTCACTTACATATTTTGGCTCAAACTAAGACACAAAACATCGATAAGCACCATCGTGAAGGTAGCCTTTTTCCATAACTGAGGCATAATCAGCTGAATATAACTGATTTCTTGTCTGTACTCCTTATTGTACATCCCCTATGACATTGTCTAGAGGATGATAAACATTTAGATGAGATCCAGGAGTAGTGGGTACAACTACCTCATTATCCAGATTGTGAACCACAGGTTCTGTATCTGAGGTAGTGGGAGTATGAGGTTTCAAAGTGTCAAAGGCATCAACTTCTGATGTGTGTGTACCTGTAGTAGGTGGAACCTGTTCCTCCTGATCCACTTGAGCATTTTCCACTTCTTTATCGTCAAAAGAGGAATCACTTAACTCCAGTGCTCCCCCTGAGTTACTGGAAGACTGACCTTAAGATCTGGATGTTGTTGAGGCTACGAGCGGTGTGTTTAAAACCTCATACATCATCTTGGTAGCTAACTCGTCTTCAGAAGTGGAGAGAGGGATGTTGAGGGACTTAAAGAATCCATCATAATCAAAAAAGAATGTGGGTCCTTTTCCAGCTGGGGGGGTGGTGCATCTCTGAATGTCCATGTTACACACACTTCTTCTTGACCCATTGAGTTATGTAAACTCTCTTATTCGGTATGTTGTATCCTAGGAAGATTCCTTCTTCAGCCTTCTCGCTGAACTTGCCTTCCTGGGTTTTCTTCAAAAGGGTGCAAGGTGTGCCAAATGGTTCGAGCTACTCTAGATTTGGCTTTCGTCTTTGAAGTAGCTCATAACATGTCTTACCATGACGTTTTATCACCAGGAATCGATTTAAAGTGTAACATGCATTGGCAACTGCCTCATTCCAAAATTGGATGGGCAGTTTCGAGTCTGCTAGCATTGTCCTTGATGTCTCTATCAAGCTACGATTCTTTCTCTTAGCAACTCCATTCATTTGTGGGGTGTAGGCAGACGAAAACCGGTGCACAATTCCCTTTTCTTTGTAGAAAGCCTCCATCCACTGATTCTTGAACTCGGTACGATTGTCTGAGCGTACTTGTCTTACCTTCATCTTGTAAAGAGACTCTAACATAGTTACTAACTCTTTGAATGACTCAAATGTCTTAGATTTAGATTTCAGAAACATTACCCAAGAGAATCTTGAGTAGTCATCTGTAACTACATAACCGTACAAGTCGGCAGCGATGCTCCTTGTACTGACTGGACCAAACAGATCCATGTGAAGAAGCTCAAGAGGCAGTTCTATGGAATGAACTTTCTTTGCCTTATGATACTTCTTAGTTTGTTTTCCTTCTTGCAGGCGACACAAAAATCCGGTAGTGGAAGTTTTTGACGTTTACTCCTCGCACTAGATCATTCTGGATCAAGTGGTTCATCTTTCGTGGATTGATGTGTCCCATTCTCCTATGCCAGGAGATCAAATCTTTCTCAGTAGCCTTAGACAGAAAGCACTGAACTTGATGATCCGTGGAGGCCTTTGAGAGATCCAAGACATAAAGGTCGTTATATTTAAAGCTGACATTAAGACTGGTCTCCAAGATCACTTAGTCCTTTTTCAGAACATAGCATTTCTTGTGTCGAATACTACATTAAATCCTTTTTCATAGATTTGGGAGACAAAAAGCAAATTATTTTGAAGTTGTTGAACATAGTTTACCTTGTCAAACTTCACTTTCTAATTCCCCACTTCCCCTTGAGCTGTGATATAACCTCCTTGTTTCCAGCAAATGAAGCATGACCTCCTTTATTTGTTTGACGTTTGACAGGAGTGCCCAGTTCCTAGTCATGTGCCTGGATGCTCCCTATCTACAATCCAAGTGTTTGTTTCAACACTACGCGAACCCCTGCGCATTCACTTAAAAACATTAGTTAAGGTTAGGGACCCAAGCCTTAACCGGCTTGAGTGTCCCAGAGGCATCACACGTCATAAATTCCAACATTGTCCATTAGAGCGTGAGGGAAGATCATTCATGTTCTGGTATCATACAGGCATTAAACTAGATTTTTCTTTCCATAGGCCAGTTTTGTGTAAGGCCTGTTGTGATAACAGACGATTGGATTATGGTGTTGAATTTATGTTCACTAACTCTTCTAGGTGGAGTCATTGAGCTCCTTTTAGAAGAACTGGTTTAGATCATGAATTCAACTTTCTTCCTAGGTGTCTGATAGTAAGGACAGTTAGACGCGATGTGTCCGTACTTTCACAGTTGTAGCAAGATCTACTTTCGACATGCTGGTATGGCTGTTCTGTGGAGAAGTGTTTGACACTCGTGTCACTTTGACTTGGTTGATTTTTGACACTTCTTGTTTAGATGTTTTATCTTGTTTAACAAAATTAATTGTTTGAACTTCTTAACATATTTACTCTTTTGTTTATTAGGACTTATACAGACGCAACGTGTTTGGTTACTGTTGGTCTTTTTAGGTTTAGAATTAGAAATTTTTCAACCCGACTTTACCTTACCTTCTCAATTTTTTCATCCAGATTAACAGTAGGCATTTTACCTTTTGCCTTTAATGTGGTCTCCTTTTGTTTAGTGACAGATTCAATGGAATTACTTGTGGAATCTAGATCACTTACAAGAGGAGTGGACACCACATGATCCTTGATTGGGTTGTATTAATTGGTTTGCTTTTAGCATTCAACAAGGTCTCATATGGTGGTGTACCACTTGTAACCCAAACCCTCCCTGTTGTTAAGTTCTCTACTAAGTGATGAACTATATGAGAGGAACTAGTCCAACTATGTAGTTTTTGTTTTAATGAATTACTTTGACTTTCAAAACTACTTTCTGTTTCTTAGCTTCTTCTACGGAGTTTAGATAGAACTTAATTTCATTAGCTTGGTTAAAAGCCATAACTTCAGTTTCCCCAAGTTGTTTAGTTAACAGTTCTATTTTCTCTTTGTAACTATGCTCATTTAATTTTAAAATACGATTTGCTTCTATGCATAGTTGTAAGTCCTTTACTAGGCTATCATTGTGATCTAATAACCCTGAAAAATTCAAATCTATGCTTTCCCTAAATTTATTACAGTCAGAACAAGCATGATTATTGAAAAGTTGGTTAGTGGAACTTACCTGAGAAGGTTTTGTTGAATCAGCCATCATCACAGAGTCTGACTTTTTTAGTGCAGGTGATTCTGAACATGTTGAACTTTGGTTTTCACCATTCAGGTGATTTACCACATTTGTAGTTTCTTCATTATTATGGACATCGCTCCACTGCAATATCACCTTCGCTTGCTGAGTGTCATCTAAATCCTCAACACTAGCAATGTTGGATTCTCCCGGAGACACAAACCGAAAGCTCCAATCTTGTCCTTCGTCATCCTGAGCGGTCAAGGCCTTAGGATCCTTGCTTGACGAAGTAGGACTACTTGGGTTTATCCTAAAGATTGAAAGATGAGAGAGGATTCCCATTTCCTGTCTTCCTGGGCTTCACACACTCACGTTTGAAGTGCCTCTTTTCCCCATAGTTGAAGCAGGTAACTTTGGTCTTGTCAAAAAAAAAAGTTGTGTCCTTAGTGGCAATCAAGTTCTATCCGGTCTTCTTGACAAACTTCTTAGCTCTCCAGACAGCACTTGCTGAGGCCCACATGATGTCCATTCTCTCCAGCTCTGTCTCGTCTACCTACTCGTAGTCCTCATCTGCCAGATGGCAGTTTCTGATTTTCCCAACAGCTAGTCTGTCATAGGAGTAAACGACAGCTGCTAAGAGATCCATATGCTCCTTTGATGCCTCTACTGTCACATTCACAAGATTCTTGGTCTTCAGTTTTGTAGCATTGGCTTTAGGTGCTATGTATTGGGTACAAGACGACCCTGACGTGTCAGATCCTGAAGTAGTAGCTTGAGATGGAGCAGCTGAACTCGACACAAATACCGTTTGAAGTGGTGCTCCAGACATTTTGGCTTGTGGAGTTGAGTTGTATAGTGATGGATTCTGATCATATGAAGACTTTTGGTCCCTGTACTTCATTCTTAACTCTTCCTCTCTCAGCTTCAGAATGAATCGTTGATATATAACTTCGCCAACATATCATTCTGTCTGAGGTTGGATACAAGGAAACCCAGTTCTCTGGCAGGCCATCTGCAAAGTTCGACACCTTGTCTTCCATAGATGTTGTAACTCCATGAGTGTGCAGCTAACTCATCAAGTGGTAGAACTGTTCGATAACGTCATCCAAGCTCTCCTTACCCATTGACGAGAAGTTGTCGAACTCCTTCTTCAACGCTCTAGCCTTTAGAGCTTTTAATGACGCATTCCCGTCATATTGTTTTTCCAGAGCATCCCATAGCTTCTTTGCTTGCTTGTTTTCAGAGAACTGATTGAATATATCTTTAGGAATGGACTGAGTTAACGGAGCGTACACCTTCTTCTCTGCATTGTACTTAACCTTTTGTCCATCAGTCATCCCTCCTAAGGTAAGTTTAACTCCATCTGCACTGACCGGCATGTTATAACCTGTCTCTATTGATTCCCACAGATTTGGGTCTACACTATTGCACCCTGAAAGGATCATACATGCCAACTCAATAGGTGAATTGATGATTGTTTAGCTAGAATCCCACAAGTCAAAGATGCAATGCGGATGAAGATCTGCAAGAAAAATAACAAGTGTTATCTTCCGCATTAGTCAATGAGGAAGACAAAAATCTGATGCGGACAAGTGTTTACTCTTCCGCATTAACTAATGCGGAAGACATAATACTTATGCTGAAGAACAAGTTACTCTTCCGCATTGACTAATACAGAAGAACAAAAGAAGATGCGGACAAAACTTTGATCATCTGCATTGAAAAATGCGGATGACCAACCAAATGCGCACAAGTGTTTGTTCATCCGCATTAACCAATGCGGATGACCAACTTACTAATGCTGATGATCAAGTGGAAATGTTAATCAAGATTATCTCATCCGCATTTGTCAATGCGGATGATCAAGCATAGATGCGGATCAAGACTTAGACTAGTTTCTGATGTAATAGGTCAGGGGTAGTTTAGTCATTTTGTAAAGGCATCTTGTCTTGTCTATAAATAGAATAGTTAACCTCGTACTGAGGTGACGGCTGAAAAATAGGTAATTTTTTGTTGTAATTATTCTCTGTAACTTATCAACTTTCATTGCTTGAATGTTCTTGCTTGAATGTTCTTTGATTGTTTGTTTCCGCCACTCAATCATTGACTTGATTATCATATTCGATTCTCAGTAAGAATATCACTCTTACTCAAACCCAGTCAATTGGTATCAGAGCTTTGGCTCTCGATTCTCTTTCAGATCTACGCACAGACTGAATAGAACTCGATTGATCTGATAATTAAGTTGCTAGTAGTAGATATTATCATCTCTCCTTAGCAAACAACAAATATACTATTGTCAAATAGCAAGAACACGCATTCTGAACCTCAACAGAACTGCTTGAACAAGTCGGACTCATCAAACTAAATCAATCTTAAAATCAACTAAATCTATATTTACACAAATCAACATGGATTCTAACAATTACTCTGAATTAGGTCATACACCTAAACCTCCCATGCTTAAACACAAATCTGAGTTTAGACAATGGAGAATACGGTTTAGAAATTATATCATAGGTGTAGATCCTGACTTTTGGATCTCAATATGTAAGGGTCCACATATTCCTGTTACTCTATCAACAGCTCAAGCTGCACTGTACAAGACTGCTAGAATACCAATTAAAGACTTAACTCTGGATGAAGATGACTATAAGAAAATCAAAATTTATCTTAAATCATACTCTATTTTGACTCAAGCACTCAAAATGGATGTGCTGAAAAGATTGGAAAAATATGGAACTGCTAAAGCTTTTTGGGATGCTCTCAAAATTATGTGTGAAGGTAGCAATGAAGTTGCTGAAATTAACAAAGACAAGCTGGTCAATCAGTATGAAACCTTCCATCACACCAAAGGAGAATCCATATCAAAACAACTGCACAGATTTGTACAGTTGGATAATGACTTGGAAATTATGGGTGTTTCATATAACATTAAAGAACTCAACAAGAAAATGCTTCATAGTCTACCTGAAAGCTGGAAGCAAAATGTCACAATGTGAAAAATACTCTTGATCTTGAGAGTACCACTCTAGACATTATGATAGCCAAGATTGAAGCTTTGGAACTTAATGAACGAAGCAGAAATCTGAGTGGCCAAGAGTGATTGAAGCCTACAAATCCCTTTAGAATCACATTCTGTTGAAAATGCTTTCATCACAGAGGAAGATGACTTCATCTTATCAAGAGATCAAATGAACAATACTGGGTTCATTGCATCTCCATCATTCAATCACCATTCAACTTCAGCACAAGCACCAAAAGTCTCCACTGCACATCCAATCTCTCAAGAAGACTTAAAATCAGAAGAGCAAAAGGCAACATACAATGCCTTTGTTGCAAGTTTTGAAGCATATCTTGGGGGAAGACTCACTTCTGCCCATCTAATACAGGAAGATTTAGAAGAATTAGATCCTGATGATGTTGAGGAGATGGATCTACAGTGGCAAATGGCAATGATTGCCATGAGAGCAAAGCAATTCTTCAGAAAAGGAAGAAAGTTGAGCCTGAATGAGAACACAAAGCTTGGATATGACAAATCCAAGGTAAAATGCTTCAATTGTGGCATGACTGGCCATTTCTCAAGAGAGTGCAATGCTCCTAAAAGAAACAACCATTCAAGAAACTCTCCTGGTCAATCATCCTTACAGCCCACTTCAAGCTATCACTCAAACAATCAACAACAGCAGTACCATCATTCTCATCATCAAAAATCATACCAGAATCAACCACAACTGACAAATCAAGCCCATGCAAGCAATCAGCCTTCTACCAATGTACTTGTGATCAAACAAGATGGGATATGTGACTGGAGTGTGTATGCTGAGGAAGTCAAGCCTCAATTCCAGAATCAAGCTCTCATGGCTCATATCAATAAGGGACCATCTGCAATGCCTACTGAGGTAAAAACTAACCTTTGTAGTGAGAAATGCATAAATGAATTACAAGAGTATATAGAACACAATCATAAACTGGCAGATAAAATTAAAGAAGAAAAGGTGAAGTCAGAAATGATGAAGAGAGAACTAAAAAGTTTTGAAATCAAATTCAAATCTCTCATTTCTGACATAGAAAAATTGCATGGTGAGAAATACAATCTTGCAGCTGAAAATGAGCTACTTACTGAAAAGTTAGCTCAAGCTAAAGCTCAAAAATCTATGACTGAAGTGAAACTTGAAAAGTTTCAAATGTCTTCAGTCAAGCTGCAAGAAATGCTAGATTCATAAAAGGATCCAAAGGACATGTAAGGATTGGATACAATTCATGTCCTCCACCATACAATGATAATTACACTGTCATGCCTGACTCTGTATCACTCTCTGAATCAATCGAACCTAAAATTGTGGAACCTAAATCAGTAGTGAAACAAGTGACGAATCCTCAAAACAAACCTGATGTTTATTTTGAAACCAATAAGGACAAAATCAAGTTAGGACATCCAATCAAAATCAAAGAGTGCTCGGACAAGACAGTGAATGTCAAAAAACCATCAAGCCCTGTAAAAGCAATTGTACCTTTTATAAAATTCATACCATCTGTTTTACAATGGAAAAAGAGATGTCAAAACAGTGAAACCCACTACTAAGAGTAGGTCTGATAATGAGATTGTATCTCCACAAAATTCAAGCAAATCAGAAAAGGTTTCACTGAAAAAGAAACCAACTGTAAAACTGAGTTCAACACATAAAACTATATCAGACCCTCAGTCATCCAAATTAAGGCAGGGAGTTGGGTTTGATATCTGTAACAAAGAACATGTTGACCAGTTTGAGAAAGAGGAGAGAAGTAGGTTGAAGAAATAGAAACAGCCCAGACAACTAAACAAGAGTAGTATTGTGAAACAATCTACAAAAAGGGCTGATTCTGATTCATCACCTAAAGAAAAGAAAGTGACTCATCAAAAGAAAGTATCAGTTGAGTCACTCAAAGAAAAATCTGATTCGAGAAAGAAACAAATGTATTGTGATATTTGTGACATGTTCAATCACAAGACAGATAAATGCTTCTTCAACCAATATTGTTCTATCTGTGATATGAACAATCGCTCCACCAAAAATTGCTATGTCAACAATTATTGTTTAATCTGTGACATGAACAACCACAATACATGTGATTGTTACTTCAATCAGAAGGGGTTGAGAATTCCACAACACAAGCCCATCTCAAAAACATCTACTGTGATGCATTATGTCAAACCTCATCTTCATAATACTCAATCTAGGACTCCTAGATCAACAAATGACAGAAATAACTCGAAGGATTTAAGGAAGGGTCAAAGAAATCATCTCACAATGAAACACAAAGTTGACCTTCCTAAGCAAAAACCAACTTTTGATAATGAAACCCGGGCTAAATTTTTACAAAGAAATAGAGACCAACGATTTCATTATTCATCTGAATCCTCAGTAGATGTAGATGAGATGACTCAACCAATTCATTACCAAAAATCTCCCAAATCACCTTCATCTAAATCACCATTCAGAGGGAAATACCAGGAGGTGACTATCATGAATAGGAACGGGAAACCCAAGACCATCATGGCTTGGGTTCCTTATTCTAATTAGTTCTTTTTGTTTGTAGGTTCATCCACACAGGTCTAATAGCCTATGGTACGTAGACAGTGGATGCTCCCGTCACATGACTGGAGATCGTTCCCTCCTTCATGATTTCAAGTACATACAAGGAACTACGGTGGCATTCGATGGAGATTCAGAAGGTGGCAGGATTATAGGAGAAGGATCTGTGACAAATGGGATGCTGAGCTTTGACAGAGTGAATTACTGTGAACAACAGAATTTCATCTGCTAAGTGTGTCTCAGATCTGCGACAAAAAATATTCCACTCACTTTACAGACACTCACTGCTACATTCTGAAACCTGGATTTCAGATTCCTGAAGAATGGGTTGTCTTAAAGACTCCAAGGAAGAATAATACATATGTCTTAAACTTGGGTTCTGCATCACCTAAGGAAGAAACATGTCTTTTGTCTAAAGCATCATTTGATGAGTCACAGCTTTGGCATAGACGTTTGGAGCACACTAACTTTAAAAATATGAACAAGTTAGTCAACGGAAACCATGTAATTGGTCTTCCTCAAAAGGAATTCAATTTTATTAATCAGTGCTCAGCGTGCCTTAAGGAAAACAACATAAATCGTCTCACAAAACCAAGCTGGTGAACACTAAAAATACTCCATTGAAGTTACTTCACATGGATCTGTTTGGACCAACTCATGTAATGTGTATGGGAAAGAAACAATATTGTTTAGTGATCATTGATGACTTTTCTCGATTCACACGGGTGTTCTTCCTACTTCATAAAAATGAAGCATCCCAAATCATTCAAGAATTTATCACTAAAAATGAAAATCAACTTGATCTCAAAGTCAAAATAATAAGAAGTGATAATGGTACAGAGTTCAAAAATAAAAATATGTGCAACCAAAGGAGTTGCACATCAATTCAATCGTTTTTTGCATCAAAAACGCAATCTTTTTGTGTCTAACGGAGTCTTGGACATTTCCTGATCGAAAAGTGTAGTTTTTCCGGCATACGGCTATTAGGGTTTGGTAAAATTCGAGTTTTTACGGCCAAAACAAGTTTAACCTATGAATTATCAAACTTTAGCAGGTTCAGTCGCACGATTGGCTCAATCGCACGACTGAGTTCATACGCATCCTTCAACCGCACGATTGAACTCATTTGTACCCTCATTCGGACTGCTCAACCGCATTAGTTTATTCTGACGACTGACTCATCCGCATTAGTTTAGTCGCACGATTAACCCATCCGGACTTGTTCAATCGCCTGAATAAGCCCAATCGCATACCTTCATTCGCATCCATCAGCAGCTTGTTATAGTAAAGTTAAGTGTAATGGAGGATCAGTTTTCAGCATACACAGCAAGTAGAGATACATGTATTCAGAATCTACTATTGTTGGAGAATGAAGTGGGGATTCACAATAAACCCCCAAAACTTATTACGTTAGACGACTACCCACAATGGAAACACATTTCGAAATCTACTTAAATTGAGTGGATACAAATTTGTGGGAGGCAATAAAGTCGGGGTACAGCATGCCAGTTGGAGCTGACGGAATAAAACTTACTCTAAGTGTCATGTCGGATGCACAGAAGGTAAAACACAATGCTGAGAAGAAAGTCTACGCCTTGCTTACTCAGTCTATTCCGAAGGATATTTTCCATCAGTATTCAGAGTATACTCAAGCCAAGAAACTTTGGGATGCGTTGGAAAAGAGGTATGATGGGAATGCCTCTCTGAAGGCTATCAAGGCAAAAGCCTTGAAGAAGGAGTTTGACAACTTCTCTTCAATGGGAAAAAAAGGCCTTAATGATGTGATCGATAGATTCTACCACTTGATGAGTGAGATGCACACTCATGGAGTGGTTACTTCGATGGAAGATAAGGTATCCAACTTTGCTAATGGATTACCAGAAAAATGGGGTTCGTTTTTCAAATCTCAGACAGAATGGAATGCTCTCGAAGTTAGACATAAACGACTTCATTCTGAAACTGAGAGAAGAAGAGCATAGGATGAAGTATCGAGCCCAAAAGGCAAACTACAATCAGAATCCTGCACTCTACAATGCTACTCCTTCAGTCAAGACATCTGGAGCACCACTACAAACCGCCTTCATCTCAAGCGCAGGAGTTCCAGCACAACCCTCAACTTCAGGATCCGAAAAGTCAGGGTCATCTAGCACCCAATATATGATACTTGAAGCTAATGCAGCAAAACTTAAAACCGACAACCTCGGGAATGTAACTGTGGAGGTGGCCAGAAAACATATGGACCTTTTAGTTGTAGTGGTTCAATCCTACGATGGATTAATTGCTAGAAAGATAGGTAACTTCCACCTGGCAGGTGAAGATTATGAGCAGGTGGATGAAATGGAGTTAGAACGAATGGACATAATGTGGGCTTTGGCAAGTGCTGTCCGACAAGCTAAAAAGTTTGTCAAAAAGACCGGACAGAACCTGGTTGCAACAAAAGATACAACCTTTGGGTTTGATAAGTCAAAGGTTACATGTTTCAACTGTGGTGAGAAGGGACACTTCAAGAGGGAGTGTATAAAACCAAAGAAGACAGGTAATGGAAATCCCTTCTCGTCATTTAACCGTCAAGACAAGTCCACAGCTAGTAATGCTGACTCATCAAGTAAGGATCCAAAAGCCTTAACTGCTAATAAAGATGAAGGACAGGACTGGAGCTTTTGGTTCGTCTCACCAGGAGAGTCAAATATAGCTAGTGTGGAGGATATTGATGACGATTCTGCAAGTGAAGGAGATATAACAGTAGAGCTTGCAATATCAAATTCTGAAGATACTGCAAATGTGGTCAACTACCTGCCTAAAGAAGAAAAATCTGCAAATGCATCATCATCTGAATCACCAGAACCAGAGACAACCGAGCCAGCACTTATGGCTGATTCTTCTTCAACATCCCAGGTAAGTACTACTGGGATGATCTTTATGTCTTGGATCTATCAAAGGCATCCACAACGGATAGTGAAGTCCAATGTTTCTTGTCCGAAGCTACTGAGAAGGACTCCATCTCCTGGCATAGGAGAATGGGTCACATAATTCCGAGAAAAATGAATCACTTGATCCAGAATGATCTTGTGAGGGAAGTAAATGTCAAAAACTTCCAACTCCCAGATTTCTGTGTTGCATGCAAAAAGGGTAAACAGACGAAGAAGTCTCATAAGGAAAAGAAAGTTCATTCTATAGAACTTCCACTAGAGCTCCTTGACATGGATCTGTTTGGTCCAGTCAGTACAAGAAGCATCGCAGGCGACTTGTATTGCTATGTAGTTACTGATGACTACTCAAGGTTCTCTTGGGTAATGTTTCTGAAATCCAAATCAGAAACATTTGAATCCTTCAAGGAATTGGTAACTACACTGGAATTCCTATACAAGTTGAAGGTAAGACAGGTGCGCTCAGACAACGGAACCGAGTTCAAGAATCAGAGGATAGAGGACTATTGCAAGGAAAAGGGAATTGTGCATCAATTTACCTCGGCTTATACCCCTCAGATGAACGGCGTTGCTGAAAAGAAAAACCGCAGCTTGACAGAGACGGCACGGACAATGCTGTCAGACTCGAAACTGCCTATCCAATTTTGGAATGAAGCAGTGGCAAATGCATGTAATACTCTCAATCGAGTTCTGGTAGTAAAACGCCATGGAAAAACGTGCTACGAGTTATTACAGTGACGTAAACCTAACTTGGAATATCTCGAGCCGTTTGGCGCTCCGTGCACCCTGCTGAAAGACTCAGGAGGGAAAATTCAGTGAAAAGGTTGATGAAGGGATCTTCTTAGGATACAACATACCAAACAAGAGAATTTACAACAACTCAACAAGAGAGTTCTGGTAGCCATCCGCATCTTTCTTGCCTATACATCTTATATGAAAATCAAAGTTTATCAACTTGATGTGAATAGTGCATTCCTTCATGGGGAAATTAGAGAAACAGTGTATGTCAGTTAACCCAAGGGATTTGAAGATCCATATACGGGCTTCATCAAGCTCCAAGGGCTTGGTATGAGAAACTTTCAACTCATCTTGTGAAACACGGTTTTCGCAGGGGAGTCATTCACTGCATACTGTTTATCAAAGAAAAAGATGGAGATCTATTGCTAGTACAGATCTATGTAGATGACATAATCTTCGGTTCAAAGAACGAAGAATTATGCAAAGAATTTGAAGCAGTAATGAAGGCAGAGTTTGGGATGAGTGCCATGGGGGAGATGAAGTTCTTTCTCGAGTTATAGGTGGATTAGACACCAAAAGGAATCTTCCTACATCAGACCAAGTATGTAGAAGATATTCTTAGTCGGTCTGATATGGAGAATGCTTCCACAGCTGGCACTCCATTGGCTACAAACCATGATGTAGCAGCCGACGAGAATGGTGATCTGGTAGATGCCATTATGTACCGAGGGATGATTGGATCTCTCATGTATCTCACGGCCTCAAGACCGGATATCATGTATGCTACATGTTTATGCTCACGATATCAGGCAAAGCCCAAGGTGAACCATTTAATTGGAGTCAAGAGGATATTTCGTTATCTGAAGGGCACACCCACACTTGGGTTGTGGTATCCTCATGATGATGACTTTGAACTTACAGTGTAGAGTGACTCGGATTACGGCGGCTGCAAGATGAACTACAAGTCTACATCAGCAGGGTGTCAGTTCTTGGGAGAAGATTAGTAACCTGGCAGTGTAAGAAGCAGACATCGGTTGCTCTGTCAACCTGTGAAGCCGAATACGTTGCTGCTGCAAGCTGCTGTTCCCAAATCATATGGATTCAACAGCAAATGCGGGATTACGGTTTGCATTTCACTTCCACCCCTATATTTGTTGATAACTCTGCTACGATTGCAGTCACTAAAAACCCGGTCCAACATCCTAAGACCAAACACATTGGAATCAAATATCACTTCATACGTGATTGTTTGGAAAAGAATTTAATCGATGTGATAAAAATAAACACTGATTTTCAACGCGCTGACCTCTATACAAAGGCTTTTGATAAACCACATTTTCTGTATCTGATAGAGGTCAATGGCGTTAAGAAGAAAAGTGAGGTCATTCCTGAAGATGACCATGTATAGTCCGATGCGTCGCGTCTAGGTCTTTTATTTTTAAATTTTAGGGTTATTTAAGGTTAATTCTCTTGTTTTGTTAAATGATAGTTTGTTAATTACACTTAATGTCTTTTATTGCTCATTAAAATCCTAAAACGCAAATCCTTAGAGGTTTTAGTATTTGAGGGGGAAAATAGGTATGAAAAAAACAAGGGAGAAGGAGAGGCAAGCCGATAATAATAAGATCATACGTGTGATACCGATTTAATGTGTGGAATATGATAGTACATAGGTACAACCATTTGGGACTTAAAAATCAAAATTGAAAAAGATGCAAAGTTCAAGTATAAGTCTGAGTAGGCTGAGCAATATAAAAGGAAATATGATAGTTAAGCTAGCTACTACTAAGGTAACACAAAGAAAATAGACCTAGAGGTTGCTAGACCACAGTTGATATGTCGGTAGATTCAACACAATAGATGACTAGACCTTTTGGTGATCTCAATATTAAACTAAAATGTTTGACTAGCTGTGGGTAACACCTTATCCCTGGTTAACACAATGAACAAGATTCCAATAAGGGGTCATGAGCAAAATAAACACCATAAAAGTGTGCGTAAGACCAAAGCATGAGAAAAGCACATGAAAAATGAAAATACAATCAAACTAATAACCTAGGTTGTTGGTGAGAGTTGTGCTAAAAGAAGAAAATTTGCTCATACAAGAAGATAGATTATGTGCCTCTTGCTGTGCGGTGGCACTGACCTGAGGATAAGCATAACCTATATATTCTAGTACTCATTGTTGTTTGCCGCCTCTCTGCTATGCGATGGAACTGACCTGAGGATTGGCTTCTCTTTGAAAGTTCTATGAATAGTCTCTTCTTGAATTCTACCCTAAGACCGCTCAAAAATCTCCTGAGGAATGTTGATTACCATATGAGTGTGGGATCTACAAATGCTTGTTGAAACAAAACAAACCTTAAAATGATCACCAAACTGTGTTGAAAGTCTGTGTATGGATTTAAGAGGACAAGTATACTGACAATCACCGTGGCTACAACTCTTGAAAGTTCAAATCAGTGTGGGGACCTAAGAGTACTAGTATGATTTCCTAAATTTGCTAAATGACTCCAGATGAAAAACAAGGAATGAGCATCAAAGATTTTTAATAACTTGTCCTGAATGATTTGAATATCCTGTATGATTCCAACTTAAATTGGTCCATGTATGGTTTAAATGATTGAGGCTGCTATCTTATAATAATTATTCCTTAGAACTACATCTTAGGAATTAACTCTCACAAAAACACAAAAACATGTCTTAGTTTGTTTAAGTTTTCAGTATTATTTCTAGATTTCTGTACAAAGTTTGTCAAAGTCTGTAAGTTAGTATCGGACTATGTCATGGAAGTTGATAAGCGACCTTATCATCTAAAAGGTCATGTCTGAGGTGACCACAAGTGCTTTCAAACAACAATTAGGTCACATCGGAGGTGACTAATCGTTTAAAAGGATCATGTCTGAGGTGATCAAAAGTTTTTCAAGTTAAAATGATCATGTCTGAGATGATCAAATGATGATAATGTTAACTCAACAGTTTAAATGGGTCTAAAAGTCAAATGGTCATGAAGTTAGAAAATTTAAAGAGTATGACCCATTCGCACGACTGGACCATGAGTATGGACCAATCAGGCGAATGGACCATACTCATGCATTAAACAGCCAAATGGACATGAGTATGACCCATTCACCCGAATGGATTATCAGAATGTGCCATTCATCCGATTGGGAGCGTGCGACTGAGTCAGTCGACCGACTGAGCCTCAGTCGGCCGACTGAAGGTGATTGACTGAGTCAATCGCCGACTGAGCTTCATTCGCCCGAATGAACTGAGCGAATGAGTCCGTCGGCCGATTAACGCAGAGTCAGTATATAAAGGGCCACAGTCGATCGCATTCTTCTCACCACTCCAATCGCCCTTAAATCGCACATCATACCGTTACTCTGCCCAAATTTCATTAGACTTCAATTAATCCTCCTTCTTGATATTCTTAAGTGCGTCTGCCTTCTTACAGGTAAAATGTGATGAAATCACACCGAAATCAGAAGAAATCGGTGCCCTAATTAGTGATTCGCGATTGAAATAAGAACAGACCACTCAATGGCCTAATAACCCGCTGAAACCACTTATTAGGTTATTAGTTAAGGGAATACGAGTCTAACGAACCGTTTCATAATGTTTAGTTTCATGATTTTGTCAAGACTCAAACCTAAGTCAACCAAACCATAAGTCATGCGACTGGTCAGATGGATGAAATCCAATCGCACGATTGAGTCGGAAGAATAGCTCAATCGGCCGAATTGGACATGCAAATGAGCTCAGTCGGTCGACTGAATCACTCGCAGGATCAGACAACCTATTGAACTCAGTCGCATGCTCATTCACCCGAATGAGTCCAGTCGCAGGATAGGATAATCGATTGACCACAGTCGCATGATTCATTCGCATGAATGAATCAGAATGAATTCAAACAAGATACTTAGAACTGCTTTGTGTTATGTGAGTATCTAATGATTATGTGTCTTGTGTTTCAGATTGATGACTGCTAGATGGTCAATCAACCCTAAGCACAACATATGTGCTCATCTAGATCATACTACTCGAAATGGCGCCGAGTTTATAGAGATCATCGCATTTCTTAGGCGATCAAGGATCCACAAGGCCATTTCTACTCCTTGCACTCCTACAGGTCTTTACACCAGGCATTTTGGGAGAATGCTTCTGTTGATCGATCCCAAGAGCCGTATAGCATATGAAGCTCTATCTGTGGGATAGCTATCGAGATCACTACTGCCGATATCCAGAGAGTACTTGAGCTGGGGGACGATACTGATCATCCTACCAAGCTACATCCACTGACCGTAAGGGGATGCTTTCTGAGGATTAAGTATGTTGGGGACATCAACTCAGGTGTCTCAATAAAAGCAACCTGTGTCCCCAATACAAGTACTTAGCACATGTCATATTAAAGTGCATCGCTTCTAGAAGAGGTGGGTTTGATGATCTTTCAGACCAGATCCAGAATGCCTATGTGGCACTGGTGCTGAACTATCCTTTTAGCTTCTCGAGCATGATCTTCTCTTACCTTGTGGAGAATCTGGAGGCAAAGGGTAAGGAGGGTTTTTGCATGTACCCTAGATTCTTGCAGCTGATTTTCAATGAGAAGCTTCCATCCCTTCCCAAGGAAAGCCACGATGTTGTGGTTCTAGAGATCATGGATGATACGACCCTGGGTCGTATGAGAGTTTACATGGTAAGCAAGTAAAGCCCCAAGTGAAGAGACTGATAGGCCATTTGGCCAATGAGAGGTATGTGGTGCTAGGGAGACGTAAGTGGCGTCACACAGATAGCGACTCCGACTACGAGCAGTTACTGCTCCCAGAGCATGACTCTGATGATGATAGCGGAGATGCTGGAGATGAAGGACCCACTCAGCAAAAAGGTCCCACTACTGATATTCCATTTCTGGCATCTGCCCCCACTGGAGACGGAGCGGAGACTGCTGGGTTCCACAAGGATTTCATGCCTGGTGAGGAAGAGGAGGAGTCAAATGAGGAGCCACTGACTCGGACTGTGGGAAGTAAAGTCGTTCCCACAAAACGAGGGCTCCAGGCGGTTGGTGAACGCCTAGACGGATTGGGAGAGACTATTGATGATCCTACTTATG
Organism: Flaveria trinervia; assembly: GCA_025506515.1. NCBI lineage: Eukaryota > Viridiplantae > Streptophyta > Magnoliopsida > Asterales > Asteraceae > Flaveria > Flaveria trinervia. The sequence continues at coordinate 87,764,675 of CM046444.1, read as the reverse complement.
CTCCCAATCCGCCAAGCCGTGTTCTAGGGGGAGCATCCTCCTCGACAAGATCGAGGAAGAAGAGGATGGCTCAGCCCCACGGCATGAAGAGAAGAGACGACTCACCTTCATCACCACCACAGCTCCCACCACCACATCTACCACTCCACCTACCACCACTACCACCATTCCACCCACCACCTCATACACCACTTCCACACCTACTCCACCAGATACACACTTCCCATCCACCACCACTACAGCTCATCCACAGCCATTCACATCAATACCAACCCCAATCTTCTCTACATCCACTACCACCACCACAACCCATGGAGTGGGGACCTCCTCACAGGTCCCACCTGTTTTGGATCCGCTTACCATATATCGGGTTAGAGGAGTAGTTGGCTAACCTTAATTTGTTAGTGCTGAAGCTGCTGGCAACAGATGAACAGCGAGCCTCTCAGCTTAATCAGCTGATGGAGCTTAATGCATCCCAAGCCCAAAGGATAGAGGCCCAGAGCCAAGAGATTACTAAGCTGAGAGAGATGCATACATCCTCGATACAGAGGATACAAGATTTGGAGGCCCAGAACAAGAAGCTTATGGTGAGACTGAAGGGATCCAAAGATGAGCCCCTAAAGATCCGAGAAGGAGATGGAGATTATGGTGATAACGATGATAGTGATGATGATGAAGATGATGACTGTGATGATTAAGGGGATGAAACTGAGGCAGGTGATAATGTTGATCATGATGATGATGATGACGTAGGAGATGCAGCTGCATCTACATCAGCTCAAGTCAAGAGAGGTGCACAAAGAAAAATCAAGACCAAGGAGCCCCATCATCTTCTGCTGATCCTACTGACACACCAGCTATTCAAGACAAGAGTAATGCATAGTTGTTTATGTTATTTAAACTTTGTGTATTGGAATATTGTATCTAATTAATGTAATTAATGTTTATGGTTATTATTAATGTTTACTGATCTGTTTGTTGACTAAATGACTGATGTGTTATATGTTTTAAATCAAGCAGATCCTAACTTTCAAGGAGATGAATATGATGTTGCTCCCTTCCAACAGATCTAGACTCACTCATGATGATTCTTGATCTGCAGGGGACTGTCAAGAGATTAGTGAATTACACTCCTGAAGAAGGAGAAATAATTCATGATCTCACCGACAAGCAACTGGCTGAAATGTTCCGACTCAATCCTGATGAAATTGTGAAGGATGCTCCAACTGTGCAAACAGAGAGTGACGATGAGCTTCAGGATGTCGATGAGATTGAGATAGAAGATGTCACTGCTCAACACTATCCAGAGTACACTGACAAGGAGGGACCTGCCATTCCTAATCTAGGAGACACTCTTGTCAGTGACACTTTTGAGACTCTGGACAAGATGGAGAAAGAGTCAGAAAAGGATAAAGAGAAGGCCCAAGCCTCAAACGCCGAAGTCAAAATCAAAAAGGCTGAATGGGCAGCATGTTTTGAAGAAATCAAAGCCAACGTAGAGCTACAACATCAATTGTCTACACCAAACTGTCTAAGTTCAAGAAACATCAAAATGTGGCAGGCAGGATCATAGCGTGGGCACATTTTATAGACCTCAATTTTTACGTGGTTAAACGTGAGAAGGGAATAGAGTACTTCAGATTTCCACATGATCTGAAGACTCTTCCATGTTTTGAGCTCAACCAGTTAGCAAAGTTAAACTTGCTATATGCTGACCCTCGTAAGATGTTAGGCTGGTTTGAAGCTGCTCTAAAGAGGAAGTACCATACCAGATGGGTCAACTTCAAACCTCAATAACCAACAAGGTACATCAGAAGATCTAAAGTTGATGCCATAACTAATAAACCTAGAGTAGTGCTGAAGTGGAGTCCACCACGTACAATGTCTAAGATCCCACTATGTGAGATGCCACAGGACTTCACTCCATATTTCAAATGGTGGTACTATGATTGGAGAACGGGAGAGGTCGTAATAGCCTTGAACAGGAATGGCACAATGGAAACCATAAGGGTGTTTGACCCGATGTGGCTCACCAACTGTCAGCAAAAGATGTTTATACTTTGTACAAATGGACACTGTTCTACGACTCACAGGATATTGTACAAGCTTTACAGTTCCAGAAATGATAAGACTCTGTTTTGGTTTTGAGATAAACACAGGAGTCACCAAAGAAGCTAAGTACAAAAAGTTTGAGGAAATCATGAAAGATGTTAGACAATAGATAGATCTAGGTCCAAGGGGGAGTTGTTGATACATATATGTACCTAGATCCTGATCTGAATGTAATACGTCTTACACTTATGTAATTATTGGGTACTTAATGAAATACAAAATGTTTGGTTGTGTCTATAATGTTTAATATTTTATTAATGAGTTGTTTAACGCATATTGACTTAATTATATAGGTTTGTGATTGTTTGAAGTGTTATGCATAATGTTATAATATTGAATACACTCAAACTTGGTGAAGTGAAGTTCTCATGCGTCCGACTGGACCATGCGCCCCAACAGTGGTCATGCGTCCGAATGGCCATGCGACTGAGTGTCCATGCACCTAAATAGTTCATACGCCTGAACAACTTCATGCGTCTGACTCAGTCGCACGACTGAACACTCAGTTGTGCGAATGGATCAACCGCATGGCTCAATCGCACGAATGACCATGCTAATGGTTCAGTCGCCCGAATGAGCAACCCTAACCTATAAATACCACCTAATTCGTGGAAAAACGAAAGTATTGAATCCAAGTTCAGAAGTACCCTAGCCGTCCAGAAGCCTCTAAGTTCGTACTCCAAGTTCATAGAATGCTGTAGATCGATTCTCAATCGATTATTGACGTTAGATTCAATCGTTATTGTGTCTACGTGCGTTCTCAATGATCGGATCGCTAATCAAATAGGATTCCATGCTATTGGTTTGGTTTAACACGTAATCAGTTGGTATTTCATTCAAATACCAGATCCTAACAAATGAAGATGTTCCTCTTCAAGCTGATCCAATCAGACACTTGTCACAAAACCTTAGTGTTTCTTTTGAAGAAGGTCCCAGCCTGGTACCATCTCACTCAGATGACTTGTCACATGAGATCAGAAATCAAAAACAGGCTTCTCATCCAGAAGAAACTCAAGGTACTTCAAATGATGCAAGCAACCTCAGTGTTGCTGAAGATGTAGCAGTTACTGAAATAGAAATTGACAATCTTCATAATTCAACAACAATACAAGATGATTGTGCCTCTGACCATAATGAACTGAATGTCTCCAATCTTGATGTAACTATTGCTGGTGACATCATTCCCACCACAAGAATACACAAGAATCATCCAGTTGAAACCATTATTGGTAATCTTAATGAGAGGGTGACAAGAAGCAAGTCAAGTATTGCAAACATCTGTTTGTTCTCATGCTTTCAATGTCAAACAGTACCCAAAAACATCAAAGAGGCGTTTCAAGACAATAGTTGGATGGAAGCAATGCAGGAAGAATTGCTCCAATTCAAGAAACAAGAAGTATGGCAACTGGTAGATCTTCCCAAAGGACAATACCCTATCGGTACTAGATGGTTGTACAGGAACAAGACTGATTATAGAGGGATAGTGGCACAGGAATACACTCAGGAAGAAGGAATTGACTACGACGAGGTGTTTGCACCTGTTGTCAGACTAGAAGCAATTAGAATCTTTCTCGCATATTCTGCGTCCATGAAATTTACTGTTTATCAAAAGGATGTAAAGTGTGCCTTCTTGTATGGAAAGATTGCTGAAGAAGTCTATGTAAGTCAACCACCTGGCTTTGAAGATCCAGATTTCCCTCACAGAGTGTACAAGTTTGACAAAGCTCTGTATGGTCTTCATCAAGCTTCGAGAAAGTGGTATGAGACTCTATCATCCTTCTTCTTGAACATGGGTATGAAAGATGAAAGATTGATCAGACTCTCTTCAAAAGAATAAGAGGAAAAGACATGTTGTTAGTCTGGATCTACGTGGATGACATTATATTTGGCTCGACAAACAAACAACTCTGCAAAGAATTTGAAGATATATGCATTCAAAGTTTCAAATGAGTGCTATGGGGGAACTCACATTCTTTCTGGGGGTGCAAGTCCAACAAACAGCAGATGGAATCTTCATCAATCAATCAAAATATGTAGAAACCATGCTGAAGAAATTCCACTTTGCTGACTGTCAGTCTATCAGAACTCCTGTAGATACTAAAGTGAAGATTGGACCTGACCTTGAAGGCAAATCAGTGGATCAAACTCACTATCGATCAATGATAGGCTCACTTATGTATCTAACAGCCAGTAGGCTTGACATTATGTTTGGTGTTTATGTGTGTGCTAGATATCAAGCTGATCCAAAAGAATCACATGTGAACGCAGTCAAGAGGATATTCAGATATCTGAAGGGCAAACCAGCTCTTGGATTATGGTATCCGAAGGAAGGAGAATTTAATCTCTATGCCTACACAGACAGTGATTATGGAGGATGCAACTTCAACAAAAAATCCACTTCTGGCGGTTGTCAATTTCTTGGTCCCAGACTAGTATCCTGGCAATGCAAGAAGCAGACAAATGTGTCTGTGTCCACAGCCGAAGCTGAGTATATTGCGCTTCAGCATGTTTCTCTCAAGTTCTCTAGATTCAAAACCAGATGCTTGATTATGGTTTTAACTTTTTGCATACACCAATTTCTATTGACAACACAGCTGCTGTCTTTATAACTAATAATCTAGTTCAGCATTAAAAACAAAACATATTGAAATTAGATATCATTTTTTGAGAGACGTGCTGAAAAGGGTTTAATCAAATTGATTCAAGTACCAACAGAAAATCAATTAGCTGATTGTTTCACCAAGGCATTTGAACCTAGTAGGTTTGAATTTCTGGTTCAGTCAATTGGACATGATTAACCTTGAGTAAAAAAATAAAAAATATGAAAAACATCAAAATATTTTAAAACATCAAAAAACCACAAAAAGAAATCAAGTCTTATGAAGAAAAGAATCTGGAAATGATATAATTACAGTCATTATATCATTCATTGTGCTTAATTTCAAAATGTAAAAGACTGAAATGACTTACCAGATATGTTGGTAGGCTCAACTTGGAAGAAAAGATACATGCAGTGATGAATTAAAGACATATTCAATTGTGAAACACTCATCACAAAGTACAGGTATGTATGGCTCATCTGAATGCATGGTGTGTAGTAACCTAACACACAGGTAATGATACTTTATGAATCTATTCACCACATCATGTTTCATCTTTGTTTTGCTGAGCAAAGACCTGATGAAACTTGCACATAGTGCAGATGTCATGATCCAAAAGATTCCCAATGTGGAACACATCCAAAATTGGATGAATCAACAAAGTATACATTCCAAGTAAATGAACAAAAGAATCCTATCATGGATCACCTTCCAAAGTGAAGTGAAAAGAATCCTAATGAGGATCAACATGAAAAAGGATCAAATTAAAAGAATCCCAATGAGGATCAGTGAACATGAGATCTCATGACTTAAGTAACCTGGTAAGAAAAGTTGTGACAAGTTCTACCATGCATTGTATAAGGAGGGTGATCATTCCATGCTTATGTGTGTGAGGTACACATTGAATAATAAATCAACCAAACATGATCAAAGTCATTTGCATCAAAATATCAACAGGTATGAGCTTAAGAGGACAAACATACCTTCAATCTTCAAGTTCAAAATCATGTCCATTTAATCATAAAGGATGCACATGTGTAATGAAAGATTGATATGATCCATACAAAGAGATTTTCTCTCATTATTAAATTAATCAAAAATAATATTCAAAACTTTTAAAATCTTTAAAGTTTCTCTCCAAATGTGAACATAAACTTTAGGGAGTAATTTAAAAATTTTGAGTAAGTTCAAATTTATGTTTATTAACTCAATTTTGAAAAACAAAACAAAAGGAATTTTAGTTGGTGTTGTTGCAATAAGTCATACATTATATCTCAGCTTATGCAGATTCTTAGAAGCATGATAAGCCCAAGATCTGTTAAAATTGGGAAACTTATATTAGTTGTAACATACAAGTCAATCCAAGCAAAAATGACAACTTCAACAGCCAACTTCATAAGAAAAATCAATCAAGGACACTTTCATAAGATGAATAATCAATTCAATCACATTAACTTTTGATTAAGTTCAAAAGGTAATACAGGTAAGTGCATTAGTTAATGCGGGTGAAGGTAACCCATACATGTAGCTAATGCAGGTAACGATAATTTTTGAAGGGCAACTAATGCGGATAATGATTTACTCTATCGCATTAGTATGTGAAGTGAATGTGAAGTTTACTCTACCACATTTGATACAGTTAACAAATACGTATGAACAGGTCTCTATCGCATTTGATACACTGATGTGTTGACTTGTCAACCGCATATGTAGTTATACAAATGGAATTTGTTCTATCGCATTTGTTACTGTACATATTCGAATATGGTAAAACAAGCCATTCAATCGCATTTGTTACAATGTTCTTCCGCATTTACTACAACTCAAATGTGGACAGCCAAAATTTCAAGTTTAACTCCGCATTTGCAACAGTACTCAAATGCGGACAGCCAAAATTTCAAGTTTAACTCCCGCATTGCAACAGTACACAAATGTGGATAGAAACAAAACTTCAGCATTTGTAACAGTAGAGTAATGCGGACAGTCAGTCAAAAAAATAAGCCTTCCGCATTAGCAACAGTAACAAATGCGGATGATCAAAAGTAGTCAAATGGGACTATCAATGCCAAAAGTTTGTCTTCCGCATTTGCTACAGCCAAAAATGCGGATGATCAAAATTAAACAAATTAACCTTCAACATTTGCTACAGTGTTGGTAAACTTATAAAATTTTTCAAATTGTATTATTGACTATTTAAAGGAATTCGAACAGGTCATTTAATACTTTTCAAATTTGAGGAACTTATAGTGAGACGAGCAAAAACTACAGTACACCACCATCAATCATCTCATCATCACAAACATTCAAAGATTTTGTTATGTTTCATCTTTAAACATTCTTGTCATCAATTCAGAACCACAGTCGTTTCAAAGATAAGGTATAACTTCAACAGATTTTAAAACCAAAACCTAAGTCTCGAACTGTTACCCTAAATCAAACCATGAACCAGAAAATTATTGAAGAACACCAAAATCAAACTCATTAATGTGATGTAATACACATTTTCGATGTCAATAAACATATAAATTGATAGGAATTCTACTGATATTGAAAATCATGATAACCATGTTTACTGAGAAAAACAGAGCAATGTGAAAAAGAAAATTGTGAAACAAATCAAAGTCACATTAACAAATCAAAGCAAAGTTAAAGTCAAAATTGTTAACTAACACATATGACTCTTGTGCAGATTACATGGCAAACATTACATGGAGCAAGCTCCATAACATCAACGGTTATCTAAACCCTGATGTGCCTGAAGCCGAAGGTCTCAGAGATATGATAAGATTCTTATCTACCACAAGGGTAGCATATGCCATGACAGTAAGACCAACAATCTACAAAAATCCCATCAGGTCATTCTGGGAATCGGCTGAAGTGGTTGAAGAGGATGGAGGGAAAACTCTAACTGGCAAGATCAACGCTGAACTCACTCTGAGGATCACAGAAGAATCAGTTAGAAGATGTCTGCAATTCAATGATAATGCAGATGATCCTCTTGAATTGGATGATGAGGATGATAACACATTTTCTCTGAAATTGGTTATGAAGGGAGTTATGAAGCCAAACAGATAGTCAAAGGATTAGTGGATCTGCCTTGGAGATTCCTAATTCATATGTTCCAACATTGTCTGTCTAAAAGGAAAACAGGATGGAATGACATTCGGTCCTCACATCTTCTGCAATCTATGCTCTCTGCACCAACAGACGGTTTAACATGTCTGCATATGTATTCAATGGCCTAATCTCCAACATTCAAGAAGGGTTGAGATACAAGTTTCTAATGTACCCCAGATTCATCAATGTCTAATCAATGAATCATTTCATGACATTGTTAATGAAGGACCTGTACTTAACATTCCTCATTATGATGCAAGATCCTCTAAGTACATCAAGAAGAAGGACCCAAGGAAATTCTATAGTGGTGCCCCTTCACCCCTTCTTCTTGGATGCTTCAACAAATACACAAGCAAGTCAAGCACAACCACCTCCACAACCATAGCACAACCACTCCACAACCAATAGCACAACCACCTCCACAACCAATGGCTCAATCAACTCCACAACATCACCATACCATCACCATTAACATCACCAATACCATCCCTATACCATCACCAATACCATCACCAATGCTATCACCAAAAACAAATACCACAACCTTGTACACAACCATCTCTTCAAACATTACCTCAACCATCATCACTTCCATCACCACAACAAACACCACCAATGACCACTCAACCTACACCTATATCACCACATCATCAATCTCCAATATCACCACACCAATCACCTATTCCTCCTTACCAACCTTACCATCATCACTTGATCACCCTGCTGAACCAGAAGGATCAACAAGTGCATCCAAATCATCCAAATCATCTTCTGATGAGGAGGATCATCATGATCAACCAAAGCTATGAATGAACCTTTTGAGGTGCTCCTTCAGATATGTTGAATCAAACATCAATAGGCCTGATGAAAAAGATGAATTAATAACTGAGTTGTTACTCAAAGTAGAAAGGATGGAAAGAACTTTAAACAGGAGAGCAGGTATCATAAATGACAGAATCCTGGAACTGGATGAGAAAGAATGTGAATTGAAAGATCTTAAGGAAAAATATGCAGTTGAAAGAAAGAACAAGACAAGAGATTGAAAATTTAAAAGCTGCACTGAAAAACTCAAGAGAAGAAGTGAGTGGACATATAGACACTCTTGAAATACAAACTATTGCAATGGAGGAACAAGAAAACATCATAGAAGAACAAGCTGATATCATCTCAAAACTGGAAAAGGAAATTGAGAGCAAGAACAAAAGAATATCCGAGCTTGAAATGATGATCAAAAGAACTGATGTGAAGGATGATGATGAGAAAGAAAAACAAGAAAAGGTTGATGATGAGGACAACAATTTAATAGATAAGCATGAAGAACAAGTTGATGATGAAGGTCAAACTGAGATCAAAGACCAGAGCCTAGACATGGTAATGTATTCTGGAAACACTGGTTATTCAGACTCAGAAAAGGGTGAATTTGAAGAACTCTTCAGTGCTTTGGATAGTTTTGCTTTTGAACAATTCAGCATTGATGATGAGTTCTGGGAATTCATAAACAATCAAAGAACTGAGGTAGAGCCTATTGTCTTTATTCCCAAATCACCAGTACCATTGGAAAAGGAATTAACTCTGCAAATTGTCTCTGCCATATTATTAACTGAAGAACAAAAAGAAGAACTCAAAGAAAGATATGAACATGAAAGCAAAGAAGAAACTGTAACTGAACAAAGTGAAATGAAGAATCAAGAGCCAAGTACTCCTGAAAAGGTCCCTGAACCAAAAATCAAACTGAAACTTCTAGCCCTCAACTTCAAACTTACTCATGAAAGAGGAAGTATTTGACTGAAAAAGCTAAAGGAAAGAGACCAATAACTGAAGAAGAACCATCAAAGAAACAAAAGATGACCAAGAAGTTAGCAGCAATTGCTGAATTTTTGGAAGAACATGAGCAGGCAAAAGCTCAGTTGAAAAAGTTGGCTAGAGCAATTGATTAGAAGAAGGAGAAATTGCTGATGAATATGAAGTTAAAAAGGATTTTCTCATGGACAGTCTATTAAAGAAGAACATTCAGTAGAAGACATGGTACCAAAGCTCAAACTGATGACTTGATGATTAAAGCCATGTTTTTATCAATCAGGCTATGATCTGATGAAGTGTTTGTAATGACTTATGAGAGAATGAAAGAGGAGGAAGAGAAAGTGAAATTTTGCTTGATCCAACATAGACACTGAATATGAGAAGACAATGACAAAGGACACTCCAAAACATAAAGACTCATCTTTGAAGAAATCCACAAGGTATGAAATTCCACTGCAAGAAGGGGTCCGCTACAAAAGCTATCACAAATGAAGAAATCAACCTCATCCCATGAATCATTATTTTGGATCCTTATAACATGTCTGATAAGGAAATGAATGAATATCTCTCAAGTCAGGGATTCACAAAAAGAAAAATTGCCAACATGAAGACAAATTCTTTAAGGGCTGCAACACTTCAATTGATCAATGAAAAGAAAGATAAACTCAAGAAACGGGAAGAAGAATTGGCAAGGACCAAACCCAGAAACAGAATGTTAGCTGAAGACATGCTGTTGAACATAAAAGACCAAGAACTACTTGCTCCAGTGCTCCAAAAATACCCTGAATGGTTTGCAGAACCATCTCAGTTGAAGCTGCAAGAAGGACTAACTACTGCTGAACTGATCAGAGGGGTGTCCACTCCCAAGGGGAAGATAGATCGGAAGATAATAGCATGGAAGTATGATAGCACATGGAACATGTTCATGGTGAAGAGAATCTCAGGGCTAGTATAATTCTTTACAGAGTACTCAGCTCTAGTAAATGCCCTTGAGATTCATGATTTGAAGGAGCTAGCTCAACTTGAACTGATCAATCATGCAGCTATGTTCAGGGGATATGAATTTGAGAATATACTTAAGATGTTCAAAAGGACAAACACTTCAATTCATTAAAGACAATTTGCTTAAGAAAAGATAAAACTTTTGTCAATCCCCTGGATAAGAAGAAAAAGGTGGAAGCAGAAGAAATTGTATTCCCTGAGTTGAAGGTCAAGCCAACTGAGTCACTGAAGAGGAAGGTAGTGTCTGGTACTCATTCTTCCACTCCATCTCAAATGTGTACTATGATGAGAAAACCTATGAGCTTGTGATAGAAAGGAAGTGGGAAGGAAAAGAAGGAGCTGACATCAGACTTTTCAGTGGATATGAAGTAAGATTACTTGATGAATCATACATCCACTACATTTATACCAGGCACTTCAGGGAATTAAACAACAAATTGGGTGAACAAGACATGCACTTCTTTTTGAAATGCATCAAGTTGTTGAAACTGGCTTATGATAGAATAAAGATTAAAAGAGACAAAAGAAAGAAGAAGAAAACACCACTGTAACTTGGAAACATTGTTAAGCTTGAAGTGGATGTGGGAGGGAGTTTATTGATTTATAGAGATGGTCTTTCCACAATCTCCATATGGGAACCTATCTCTCTGAAAAAGTTACCAATAGAAGCCATCTATAACATGAGCAGAATGAAAATACATATGTTGAGTAGAGACAGGATGTCAGAAGCAACTGATTTTGTAAACATGATCAAGGCCATTCTAGATCCCACCAAAGCTGCATTCATACTACCTCCTAAAGACCCAGCTGAATCTTCACACCATCAATCACCTCCTAAACATTGAGGAAAACTAGGCTGTATAATCCTTAGGGGGAGTATTGTTGCACCCTGAAAGGATCATACATGCCAACTCAATGGGTGAATTGATGATTGTTCAGCTGGAATCCCACAAGTCCAAGATGCAATGCGGATGAAGATCTGCAAGAAAAATAACAAGTGTTATCTTCCACATTAGTCAATGCGGAAGACAAAAATCTGATGCGGACAAGTGTTTACTCTTCCACATTAACTAATGCGGAAGACATAATACTTATGCTGAAGAACAAGTTACTCTTCCGCATTGACTAATGCGGAAGAACAAAAGAATATGCGGACAAGACTTTGATCATCCGCATTGACAAATGCAGATGACCAACAAATGCGCACAAGTATATGTTCATCCGTATTAACCAATGCGGATGACCAACTTACTAATGCTAATGATCAAGTGGAAATGTTGATCAAGATTATCTCATCCGCATTTGTCAATGCGGATGAACAAGCAGAGATGCGGATAAAGACTTAGACTAGTTTCTGATGTAATAGGTCAGGGGTAGTTTAGTCATTTTGTAAAGGCATCTTGTCTTGTCAATAAATAGAATAGTTAACCTCGTACTGAGGTGACGGCTGAAAAATAAAGAACTTTTTGTTGTAATTATTCTCTGTAACTTATAAACTTTCATTGCTTGAATGTTCTTGCTTGAATGTTCTTTGATTGTTTGTTTCCGCCACTCAATCATTGACTTGATTATCATATTCGATTCTCAATAAGAATATCACTCTTACTCAAACCCAGTCAAACACCATTTAGGTAGATCTCGAACCTTTGCTTCCATTGTGGGTAGTCATCTAACGTTATGAGCTTAGGGGGCTTATTGTAATTCCCCACTTCATTTTCCAGAAGCACTACGTGAATCTCTACTGCAGTGAATGTTGAATACTGATCTCCATTGCTATTTACTTTAGACTTTAGAACAAACTATTGTACTTGTGCGAATGAAAGAGTGCGATTGGGCTATTCGTGCGATTAACCAATGTGGATGGTTCAATCGTGTGATTGAACAATGCGGATGGTTCAATCGGGCGATTGGATAGGTGCGGCTGAACAATGCGAACAAAGACCTTCAGTCGTACGAATGGATGGGTGACTGAGCCAATCGTGCGTATGAGTGGTGCGAATGGTTCAGTCGTGCGATTGAGTCAATCGGACGACTGGAGCTGCTGGGTTTTGAAAATTCGAGTGTTTTAGGTACTTTGACGCAAAAACACGAATTTTTCACTAACCCTAATTGCCGTATGCCGGAAAAACGTTAACTTTTTGACCTGGAGATGTCGAAAACACTGTTTGACACAAGGATTACGTTTTTGAGTGAAAAACGCGATTTTTATATCAAAATCGATTGAATCACACGCAAATCAAGAGCCAAGGCTCTGATACCACTTGTTAGGACCGTGCACGGATGGAGTACTAACTGATTTACGTGTATACCAACTCAAATAGTGCGGAATCCTATTTGATTGGCGATCCAATCAGTGAGAACGCAAGTAAAATCACTCCAAGATTGAAACTAAACGTTAAGAATGATAGTAGGACGATTTACAGCAATCTATGAACTTGGAACAAGTGTTCTAGGGTCTCTGGACGGCTAGGGTACGATTTAGCATGTAGGTATTCGAATTGTTGTGTTTTTTCCACGAATTAAGTGGTATTTATAGGTTAGGGATTTTCATTCGTGCGACTGAGCCAATCGCGTGGTTCAGTCGTGCGATTGAAGTATGCGGTTGATCCATCCGCACGACTGAAGATTCAGTCGTGCGACTGAGTCAATCGCATGTTACAGTCGTGCGACTGATCCAGTCTTCTGGTTCAGTCGAGCGACTGATTCATTAGCATGAAGTCTTCATGCGTATGGTCCATTAGCATGGTCCATTCACATGAGAACTTCACACGATTAAATTTAAGCACGTTTCTCAATCATTATTGACTAAGAACTATGTAAACAACCACAAACCTATATAGTTAGTTCAATATGCGTTAACACACAATAATCAATGAAATATTAAACATTATAAGCATAAACCACATATTGTATTTCATTCAAACCCATTCTATTACATATATGTAAGACATGAAAGACATTTTACATTAAGCTCATAAACTAGGTACATATATATCTATATAACACAAAAAGATAAGAAGTTTGATTGGGGACATAAACAAGAGGAGGCATTTCAGACGTTGAAGGAAAGGTTATGCAACGCACCGATATTAACCCTTCTTGATGGGTCAAATGATTTTGTGGTGTTTTGCGATGCATCACATCAAGGCCTAGGTTGTGTGCTTATGCAAAAGGATAAGGTGATCGCTTATGCTTCACGTCAACTTAAGATTCACGAAAAAGACTATACGACACATGATCTAGAATTAGGCATAGTCGTGTTCGCCCTAAAGATATGGAGGCATTATCTATACGGGACTAAGTGTGTTGTCTACACTGATCATAAAAGTCTTCAACACATCTTTGATCAACAGGAACTGAATATGCGCCAAAGGAGATGGGCAGAACTCCTAAGTGATTATGATTGTGAGATATGATATCATCCTGGAAAGGCGAACGTAGTAGTTGATGCCTTGAGTAGGAAGGATCGTGTAAAACCCCTACGTGCGCGAGCGTTAGGGATGACTATTCAATCGAATTTAAAAGAGCATATAATGTTAGCGCAGGGTGAAGCGCTGAAGGAGGAGAATGTCGCAAGTGAAGAGTTCCGAGGGTTAGACAAATAGATGAACTGTAAAGAGGATGGTGTGTGGTATTTTGTGGATCGTATATGGGTACCTAAGTGGGTTGATATTCGAACCCTAGTTATGAACGAAGCACAGAAGTCCAAGTATTCTATTCATCCTGGTGCAGACAAGATGTATCAAGATCTTAAGGAGTTGTATTGGTGGCCAGGTATGAAAAAGGATATTGCAAAGTATGTGAGTGAATGCTTGACTTGTTCAAAAGTCAAAGCCGAACATCAAAAACCGTCAGGTCTGTTGCAACAACCGGAAATTCCCGAATGGAAGTGGGAGAATATAATGATGGATTTCATCACTAAGTTGGCTAGAACGAGTAATGGGCATGATTCAATTTGGGTCATCGTGGATCGAATGACGAAATCTGCTCATTTCTTGCCTATTCGTGAGGACTATAAAATGGAGAAGTTAGCAAGGTTATATGTGAATGAGATCATGGCTAGGCATGGAGTGCCTGTGTCTATTATATCAGATCGAGACAGTAGATTTACATCTCGGTTTTGGTAGACTCTACAGAAGGCAATGGGTACTCGCTTAGACTTAAGTACCGCCTATCATCCACAAACAAACGGTCAAAGTGACGAACGATACAAACTGTAGAGGACATGCTTAGGGCATGTATGATTGATTTTGGTAGGGGTTGGGATACCCACTTACTGTTGATCGAATTCTCTTACAACAACAGTTACCACACGAGCATTAGATGTGCTCCGTTTGAGGCGTTGTATGGAAGGAAATGTAGATCTTCGGTGTGTTGGGCGGAAGTAGGTGAAATCCAATAACAGGCCCGGAGATTATCAAGAAACGACTGACAAAATATTTCAAATTAGGATAGGCTTAAGGCAGCTCGAGATCGTCAGTAAAGCTACGTTGATAACCATCGCAAACCCTTAGAGTTCAACATTGGTGATCGTGTCTTATTGAAAGTTTCTTTGTGGAAGGGAATCGTAAGATTTGGAAAGAAAGGAAATTATCTCCGAGATATGTTGGACCATTCGAAATCACAGAAAGAATTGGTCTCGTAGTGTATCGATTAAAGTTACCTCAAGAACTTAGTGGATTACACAATACATTTCATGTATCGAATATTAAGAAGTGTTTAGCCGATGGACCCCTTCATGTACTGATTGAGGAAATCAAGATTGACGACAAGCTACCTTTTGTGGAAGAACCAATAGAAGTTATGGACCGAGAAGTGAAACAACTGAAGCGCAGCATAATTCCAATTGTTAGAGTGAGATGGAACTCCAAGCGAGGGCCTGAGTTTACATGGGAACGGGAAGACCAGATGAAATCCAAATATCCGCATTTGTTCGTGGATACAACTTAAGAACCTAACTCCAGCTGAATTTCGGGATGAAATTCTCTCAACTAGGGGATACTGTGACATCCGTCACTATTAGGTCCGTCAATTGACTCGGAATTCGTTAACTCTCTTTTCATGCATTTATTATTTTGCGAAATTAATTTGTTTTCGAACCGAATCTCGTCGTATCTCCCTTTCTTGCCAACCTTAATATTAAATAACGCTAATAATAAATTTTATTTTATTGTTATTATTATTACCGTAAATATTATTAATATTATTAATAATAATATATATTAAAATTAAAGTCTAGGGTTTAAATGAAATTTAATTAAACTTAAGGGATTAATTAACTGAAAGTCTAGGGTCCTAAGTGTAAAATGAATATATATATATATATTATATATATATATATATTATATATATATATATATATATATATATATATATATATATATATATATATATATATATATATATTCGGTGAACCCTAAACAACCCCCCCCCCCGTCGTGCATTCTTTGGACTTCATCTTCCTCCGTCGTGTTGTCGCCGTTTCGTCCCCGTTTCACCACCATAGGCCGCCGTCGGTCGCCATCGTCTCGTCGTTTAGCCTCTTCGCAGGTAACCGGTCTTTATGAATCTCGTTTTGTCGCGTTCTGTTTCGTTTCGGTTTGTCGTGGGCTCGGTTGTTCGGTTTGATTTGCGTGTGATTGAATCTATAGATTCATATACATATGTGCATGTATTGTGGGTGTTTTTTGTCATTGTGTATATATATATTGTTATGTGTGAGTACGGCTGCGTATGCATGTATATATAAACGCTAGTGTGTGTGTATGCCCATGTATGCATGCTACGTGTATGTATATGTATATATATATTATGTGTAGGGGTATGTGTGTGCAGGGTGTGTGCGTGTGTATAGGGTATGTGTGTGTAGTGTGTGGTGTGTGTGTGTGCAGTGTGTGTGTGGTGTGTGTTCGAGCAGTGTGTGCGTACGGTGTGTGTGTGCGTGTGTGCAGTGTGTGTGTGTGTGTGCGTGTGTGCAGTGTGTGTGTGCGTGGTGTGTGTAGGTGTGCAGTGTGTGTAGGTGTGCAGTGTGTGTGTTGGTGTGTGTGTGTGTGTTTGCTTTAGTGTGTGTGTTTGCGATTGCATATGTATGTATGCGATGAATGTATATGTGTGAGTATGTCTTTGTATGTTTGGGTATGTGTGTGTGTGTATGTATCGTTGTATATATATATGTGTGTGTGGTGTGTGCGCATGAGATATGTGTGTGGGTACCAATAGTGTGCATGTATGCCTACGTATACATGCTATGTGTGTGCAATGAGTGGGGTGTGTGAGTCGAGTATATAAATGTATGTATATAGGTAAGTGTGGATGATGTGGGTTTTAGTGTGTGTTTAAAGAAGTGTACGGGTGTGTGAGTCTTGTGTTTGTAATTATGTATTAGTGTATATATGTAGGAATGGTGTGTGTGAGTTGTGTGTTATTATTATTATTATTATCATTATTCTTATTATTATTATTATTATCATTATTATTATTAATATTATTATTATTATTATTATATATTATTTTATTAATATAGTGTGTTGGTTGTATGAATTATATATTTTTGTAGGCGTGTCACGTGTCAAACCTGAACCGCCCGAAACCGACCGAACGTACTCCTTTCCTCATCGAATGTGTTTAAAGTTCTTATTATAACTAATTATAGTGGTTGATCGTTCGTTGCTCTCACTTGTTGAAGCCTTTATTCATCATTTTCATCTTATTTTAAGGTGAGTTTCACGGCCCCCTTTTCATTTTAAACATTTATAAACTAGGGGAAAAGTATGCTCACCCTTTTTATATTGTGAACTTATTCAATTCTTTTGGGAATGTTGTATTTACTGTTTTGTAAGTACTTATCTAGTACATGCATGAGTTGTCTTTGTGGTTCTGTATTCACAACTATTTAACTCCGGTGTTGAAGCCGACGGACAGATATTGATAGTGCTATTGGGCTGACACCCCCACCCTTGTTTCTTAATATACTAGTTGGGACTAACAGTGGCCATGAACGGGCCCTAGGGTGAATATGTTCCGACAATTTTTTGTGTACGTCGTAGGCTTAGTTGTGAAGCTCATGATTACATGTGATATTACTTGCTTATAACTGTATGCACTCATCTCCTACCAAACTATTACACAGCATCAAGTTTGTTTATTATTTAAACCTGCGAACTCACTAACATTATGTTGACCTTTTTGAGCATATCTTTTCAGGTAACAATCATTGAGGATTGCTAGGGATGATGCCTTAGCGATGACCTTAGGCTTACATCATTTAAACTTTGGATGTCTTCGACAATTGCATTTGACATTTACTTGTTATTCACATTTTGATTACTTGTTCCAGGGTTGTGGGACTTATATTTATTTGGTTTGTATGACTATGCTTGTCGTGGAATTGACTAACTGTGACACAAGTGGGGTGACGTCATGACACGTTGTCTTTCATTATTTATTGCATATCTATTAACTAACAATGTGTTATGACGATCTCGTCCGTTACATCCTCGTGTTTCCGCTATAAGCGGGGGTGTGACAACAAAGTGTACTTTGTCGACTCTTAACTTGTCGTTGGATACACTTCCTCTGCCAAAAATGTATCCACCAGCCTCACCTCCAAATTGAACAAGACCTCCATCAAAATGTTGAAATTGTTGAAGAAGAGATTTGTTTCCAGTCATATGCCTGGAGCATCCACCGTCAACGATCCACACATTGTTATTCTTGTCATATGGATGTCCCTGCATATAAGGTAAAAAAGTTAGTTTTTATTGGAAACTCAAGCCTTATTGGTCTTGGAATTTTCCAGAGATGAGGATTTAAATGAACCAAAAAGTATACATGGGGGGTTCAATAGATGTTTGTGAAGAAGAGGTTTGGGATGCAGCATCTTTTTTGATCTTCCATTCCATCCCTTGGTTTATCAGTGAAGATGAGCTTGTTGAAGCTTGAGCAGCATGACATTCTTTTGAAGCATCTCTCTTTTCAGAAATAGCCTTTACCACCTTTTCTTCTGAAGCAGTCTTCTTCTCGGAAAGTTTCAAGGGAGGTTTCTTGTTCTTTTGAACTTTCTTAGTCTTAACTTCCGAAGCTATTTTCCTTTCGGAAGAATGAGTTTCTTCTGCAAGAAACTTTGCTTCGGAAACAAGTTTTCCCTTCTTCATCACTTGAACTATGTGGTAAGGCCCAAATGTGAAACCCTTCTTGACTCCTTATTTCTTAACATTATTTGCATAATGTGTGTTTCTAGGATTGTAGTAATAATCTTTAGCCACGTGGTTTTACAGACCACACATTATGCATGCAATGTTAGCCTTTTGGGAATTTGAGGAATGTTGTTTCTTGTTTTTCTTGTCTTCATTAGCAGTCTTTCCCTTTAACTTCTGATCCCTCTACAGGACAGGTGTGCTAGTACTACAAACTTTTCCTGGATCAGAGTTTCCAACCACTTGAAATCCAGCTGAAATTAACACACCCTTTTGTTTTGGGTTTATCTTTAGCTCGAACTCACCCACTTTCCTGGCAGTTTTTCTGGCTGCCTTAGCCCAGTTTATTCTGCCTTTGGTGGTTAGGGGTTGATCATCACCGATGAGAGAGGTTTGGTTTACCTAGTTCTTCCCTGTGATGTTGTTCAAAGTTGTATCACTCTTTAACTAATAAGAAGGTTGGTCAGCAGATGGAATCTCTTGCTCTTCAGTCCCACACCTTGGTTGTTTAATAGACTCATAGAGTGTGGTGGAGCAATTTCATTAGTTCCAACCACCTTTGTTTTGATAACAAAGTTTTGACTGAAAGGTTGATGCAAGAATGGCTTGGAAGTTTTGCTTAGAAATAGCATGCTTCTTGGCTTGAGCCTCAGCTATGACAAGCTGGGCTTGAGCCTCAGTCAATTTGGGTATTAAATCTTTGATTTGAGTCTTTGTGACACCCAAAATTTTAAAAGATTGAGAATAAATAATAAAAGTGAAGAAAAGAAGCAAATACCATTTAACCCAAGTTGAGGGGTTAAATGTGTAAAAAGTACAAATTTTTATATTATTTTGTACAAAAGCAACATGCCGCCCATGTCATATTACTTACACATTTTTCAATCGGTTTTAGAGACAGAAAGGGCAGAAAGCTTCGGGTTTGAGCAAGAAGATCAAGAAGAAGGTCAGATTTGAGGTGAGTTTTAGTGTTCTAAGTTGTTATTGGCTTATTATAGCCTTGGGTGCATGCTTATGTGTTTATGTGTGTTCGGGTGTGTGTTTTGGTTGGTTTTATGTGCTTTAACTCATTTGCATTCGGGTTTGAAAAAGTTGTACGCGAAAGTTGCAAAAGGTGAGTTCTAGAACGCCACTTTTACATGTTTTAACTGATTTTGGGGCTAGACATACATGTCTAAATGTTTTATAAGTTTTGGGTGCGAACCCGTATGATTATGTGTATGTGAATGTGGGTGGGTGGGTGGGTGGGTGGGTGAATGTCTGGGCTTGATTTATGGTGTGATTATGTTTTATATGTGTTCATGATGCTTAGAATGATAGAACTAAGCTTATAACCCACTTGGATGTGAATTTGGGGACAGAAATGAGGTTGTTAGTTAAAGTTAGTTGCTCATGCGCCTAAGTCTCATACGCCAGAAACACCATGCGCCTAAATAGTACCCATGTGCCTGGGAAGGTGGCAAATTACCTAAGTGTCCCAAACGCCCCAAACCCCATGCGCCCCAATAGTGCTCGGACGCTTAAAGTGTCCATGTGCCTAAGTCAGGCCCATGCGGCTGCATAGTTCCCATGCACCTAGAATGTTGCCTGAAGTGACTAAGTGTTGGCCATGCGCCCATATAGTGCTCATGCGCCTAAAAATTTTCCCATGCGCCTAAGTGTTCCATGCCTCTTGAAGGCCATGCGCCCGCATAGTGTCAATGCGCCTAATGTCTTAGAACTATTTCTGAAATTTTAGGAAAAAGAAAGTTTTAGGCTTTGACTTGGGATGTTCCCCGGGGTGATGTATGATGATTATATGTTGTTGTATGATGATGGGTGATGATGTTATGTATGTTTATATATGTTTCCTTTATGTTCCTTATTATGTATATTTCTGTGGCTTTGCGTGGTATGTTATTATCAATGAACGTAAAGTATTATGTAATGAAAGTGGTTAATGATGATGAAAGTGGAACATAAGGAATAATGAATAAAAGTAAGAATGAACGTGTAAAAAGTCTTGCAAGCAAATGTAAGGAGGTTCATACCCAATGAGGGTGTTAGCTCAACTATGTGCAGGTTAGCTACCCCAGAAGGATGCATACTAAGGTTTAATCCTTATGATTGACCATATGTTTGGTGTAACGCCCGGCCCCTCACACCAATAATATTATCCGCTTTGCTCATGAGGAGCTCACGGATTTTCTTTGGTTGTCCGGTGAAAACTTCCCAGGGAGGTCACCCTTCCCTGGATTGCTCCCACCTGAGCATGCTTAACTATGGAGTTCTCCTCTCATCCACAGCGAATCCACCCAAAATGCGTTGTTAATATTAGAGGCCAAACATTCCTTATGAACCAGGAATCTCTCTTGTCCATGGTCGATGTGGGATTCGCCTAGGATGTGACAAACACCCCCCCCCCCCCCCGTTTTGGACTCATCGTCCTCGATGAGATTTGACCCACAATCCCATCTATGGATGTGGGCTTGGCCTAAGGTGTCACTCTGAACACCCCCGGACACTCACCATCCTGATGAGATTTGCCATACCATCCCGAACGGCATATGATTGGCTCCGATACCATTCTGTAACACCCGACCCCTCACACCAACAATATTGTCCGCTTTCCTCACGAGAAGCTCACGAATTTGTTTTTGGTTGCTTGGGTGAAAACTTCCCACGAAGGTCACCCATCCCTGGATTGCTCCCACTTGAGCACGCTTAACTGTGAAGTTCTCTTCTCATCCATAGCCAATACGCCCAAAACCTGTTGTTAATATTAAAGGATAGACATTCCTTATGAACTAGGAATCTCTCTTTTCCATTGTTGATGTGAGATTCGCATAGGATGTTACATATTGGACCCTTGTCGCTTGCCCCAGGTACTAGAGTCAACTTCGTGCATAATGTTCGGGGTCTATTTATAGACCTCAGGCCCAGTAACTAGCTTCGTGCACAATGTTCAGGGTATAGCATATGACATTGGTCCTGATAAGAAGTGAAAGATAATGATATATGTACGAAATGTACGGTAAAATGAATGAGAACGAAAGATAATGATGACGTACATTGAATGATGAATGAAAGTTAATGAATGATGATGAAAGATAATAATAAGATTATCTACCTATACGTATGATGCATGATAGCATATAAAAGTAAAGAACGGTTTTAACGAATAAAGTATTATATCTTTATAAAACTAGAACTCACTCAGCAATGCTGACTTTTTACGTATTTTCCAGTTGGCAGGTAAGAGTTGTTGAGGATGGCACGGGGCAGCTACTTGGCTTATTTTGGAGGGCAACCATTTTGTATAACAATGTTGTGTTTGTGATGTAATGCAAACAATGAGATTTTGTAATAGTTAACAATGTTGTATTATTTTGCAAAAGCAATTATTTATATATGAAATGGTTTATTAAGTATTTTGCTGCAATGTTTTAGTAAATATAAACGTATATTATATGTTTTGTGTGCGATGATTGTCCAACTATGAGCATCCCGTTAACGGGGCCTTACAGTCTTGTAGTTGGTATGTTTATGTTTTAACAAGGACACAATTTTCTCTAAATCTTTAATTTTATTTTACTAGTCAGATACAGCCCTTTGAAAATCAAATTTTAAGATATTTAAAGACTCAATATCATATTTAATTTCCATATTGTAGTCCTGATATAACTTAACCTTAACAATACAAGCTGAAGGATAAAGGTGTTCATATACCTTGTTGTCATCAGTTCCATCCATCAATGCTTGAGTAGTAGTCACATCCTGTATCATGAATCTCAAGTCAGTTGACTTCCCTGGCAAAATGAAGGATAAAGGTTCCCAATTTGATTTGGGAGCCTTACATTCCCTAGCAAAATGACCAAGTTGGTTACAATTGTAACATTTGGCCTTTGTCTTGTCAAACCCAAACATACTGTTAGTTGGGTTTTGGGGAAACTGTCTTCCAGTTCTTTTGAAGAACTTCTTTGCTCTGTAGGATAACAGTCATCTGTTTCACAATGTCCACATATTGCAAATCATTTAGGCTGAAACATTTTAGATCATCAAAGCAAAACTAAAAGTCACTAGAATGCCTATTTCCTGAGACAGAGGCACGGTTGTCTTAAAAAGAACTTGGTTGAGCCTGTTGAGACCTTGAAGTCTCAGGGAATGTGATGTATGGCCTAGAAGAACAGGATGGTTGCTGGGAATAAGTTAGGTACTATTGAGGTTTGGGTCTCCTAAGCCTTCAACAACCATTAAAGCATTACTAGCAGAAAGGCTTGACGGTCAACTCATCTAGTGTCCTCTCTTGTTTTTCATCTCTACATGGTATCCATCAAGGATGCTATATAGTTCAGCCATGGTGAGGGAGTTCAGGTTTTCTATCCTCTTGATAGAGACACAGTAGAACATCCACTCATTTGGAAGTGCACTTATGAATTTTCTTGAGAGATCTCTCAATTCAAGATATATTCCCATAGACTAAAAGGAAGATATAAGATCTATATACCTGAAGTATTGCTAGCTATGAGTCTCTCCAGGAATATAAGTGAAGTTTTCAAATTGTTTCTTCAGTGAATCTTTCTTGGAGTCATTCGAGCTAGAGTATATTTGGGACAAGGCATCAAACAGTTCTTTGGCTGACCTGCAATGCTTAAAACCCACCATAATGGAGTTGGGTAGAGCAGTCATTAGAACAATCATAGTGTTGCTGTCAATGTACAGCTTTTTGTGGTCTTCATCAGAGTAGTCTTCTACCACCTTCTCTATCATGGCACCATTTCCTCCTGGTGCTGCAACCTTTGGTTTGTAAGGACCATTCGTGATAGATTGCCATATTTTGCCATCTTGGTATCTGATGAAGCCTTCAATACTTCTGCTCCATGATCTGAAGTTTTCAGGGTGATGATAGGTGCTTTGGTCATCGTCCTCATCTCACATTCAGATTGTTGGTTGAGGTCCATTTTGAGTGTGATGAAAGAAAGAGTGAACACAAGGTTGATTTGGATTGTAAGATCTCACAATCAAGAGCCTAAGAAGCTCTTATAGTAATTACAAGATCGGTATTAGTCACTAAACACTTGTTTTCTCTCAAACTCACTTAATTACACTCGGTTAGATGATGAAGAATCCCTCTAAGAGTTTATAATAATATACTAAGTAACTAGGAAACACAAGAATATAATTTTTAAGATACTTGTATGTATTACTTCTCAACTCAAAGTATTACAAGACTCTCACAAGCATATTACATGAGTTACAATGAGAAACTATATATACTATCACCTACAGCCAGATATACTTTGACACCAGCTGGTAACCTATGACTAAAGCAAATACTACATTGCTAAAGATAAGGTATCTTAGATAAAATATTATCTAAGATATGGTAGTCATGAGATGTCCATGACTTACCTTTTGTCACCAACTAAAGTTAGTAATTGTATTAACTGATAAAGAATAAATAGTGGAATAAAGTATGATCTGCTACATGGGAGTGGAAAAACACCATGCAGTATCTTAGAGATTTGTAGCGGAGTGTCAAAAGGACCATACTTGTGTGCACTGGTTCATAGTAGGTTCTTTCAAAGGTTAACTAGCTTCGAAAGAACAAGTTCTTCCGAAACCACTTATACTTTGGAAGATGCTACTTCTTCCGAGGCTTAAGGCTTTCTTCATGTCTTCATACTTCGAAAGTCATTGTCTTGATTTCTTCTAAGCGTTGTACTTCAGAAGAAGGAAGACTTCGTCTTCAGAAGTTGGAGTTTCCCTTTGGAAGCTTCTTCAGACATAAGCTTTAGAAGCTCAGCATTTGCCTTTAGAAAAACTTCATTTGCCTTTAGAAATTCTTCATCAATTGTACCAAAAATTGTCTAAGTGTTTGGTTTTGGTTGCACCAGCCTTTCTTGATCCAACAAATACAACAAAAGCATTATAAATAAAACTGCATATATAAATACAATGAGTTTGTACATACAAAAAGAAATTAAATACAAACAAAATCTCTATCTAACCTGCCATGTCAGCATCTCAGGCCTGACCTAACCCGCCCATGCTAGAGGTGCTAGCACCGTCATGCCCTAATCGTCTGCATGGCCGTGACAACAACGGCGTAGCGGAGGCCGCATAGTCTGGGGCCATATGTTGTATGACCCACTCCATCGTATCCTCCATACGCGTGAACCGGTCCACGATGAACATGACCTGGTCGTCCATGCTCGTGACTCTAGCATGCGTGTCCAAAAGTATATCTACTATATGAGTGGGCAATCGCACGGCATGGTACATGTATTAAGGATGTTGCAGTGGGTCATGTGCGTCCGGCAAATGAATAGGCTCATCCTACCCGCCACCAACTCGCTGATGAACCGGCTGAACCTGGACCTCGGATCCCGTCAACTTGGATGGGTCCACCAACGGCTCTAGCACCCATGCAACAAGCTCATGGAATCTCTACACCAGGTGCCACGTGTCATCCTCAAACCTCCAGACAATCCTCATCTCGGTGGTGGTGGCCTGTCCTGCTAGGCGCACAGGATTCGCAGGCAGTAGAAGTTGGGACATGGCATGCTCGTATCCCAGGCCTCGAGCGATCTACGCCACGATTTTGCCGCCTACCAATGCCCCGTGCGTCAGCCTATAATAGTAGCTGGAAAAGTAATCCGTAAGAGCATGCTCGAGGTGGCAGTGTCGGTTTGTGAGTAGAAACAGGAGAAAGAAGAGGTCAGCGGTGTTGACCAAGTCGGCCCTCGCTCCACGCCCAGCGACCGACATGGCGATCAGTCCGTGAATGTAACGATAGATAGGGTCTCATATGTGAGAGACCCTCGAATCGCCACCATATGATCCGTCCCCAATCGCAGGCCACCAGACCTGATCTATGTCATCTTCCCCCGAATCAAAGTCGTGGTGTAGATTGGGTCTCGAGTCTCCTCCTCGGTGGAAAGGCCGCTGACGACAGCGACTGACGACAGCGATCAGTCGATGAACTGAACCGTCACTCTCATTTGTGTCATTCCCATTAAAAGTATGTGACACATGTGTAACTTCTGGTTCTGACTTTTACAGGGGATGTCTGTAATGCCTGTGATTCGACACTGTTTGTGAGTGGTACAAGGCATGTCCGTAATCCGGCTCTGTTACTGAGTGGTACGGGTTTGGGGCATGTCCGTAAGAATGTATGTACCCTTCACCGTAACCCGTCGGTCCAAATAATAAGTTGTACGCATCTTCAACAAATGTGTTCAACAAGTTGGTTTCCTCCACCCCTCACGAAGGATGAGTCCCGTATATGTAATATTATTGAAAAGTGAATGGTTAAATATTTCAAATAAGCATTTATAATAAAATAAAACTACTTCAACCTAGTTTGAATTTTCGATAGGTGGCTCCTCATTCAAATCTGGAAGCTTCGGCTTTTGATAATGATCTCCCAAACCCGACATTGTTTTCGAATTATGTGTTTTTGGAATGATGAAGGTATGGTTGGTTGCATGAATCATGAAATTGATGTTTAAAGAAAAATCTAGACGAGAAACCATCACGGTTTGGCCTAACGATGACGGTTCAAGGTGGTAGGCACCCGGAATCATGGAACTTTCTATCAACATCAAGTTACCTCGTATCCAACTGTCACGATTAGGGCAAACCGTAACATTTTGTTTCAAACCAGTGTCTATTTATCAGTGTACTTTAATCAAGAGTTAGATCAAACATGACAGTTTGAGCAAACTGTCACGTGTAGCCTTTTAACTCTCACGTTTAGACCTAATCGTAACGGTTAAATCTGGTCTCTCCTAAAACACATGCGTTGTCCCACACCACCCTTTAATCAATCCTTTTAAAAAAGGGTGAATTAGACTTATGCTTTAGCGGGTTTTAGATTTGCATTTGTTCAACATTTTAAAAATGGAGAATAGAGGCAGATTAAATATATGGTCTAGAATTATGTCTAGAATTAAATATATGGTCTAGAATTATATGTCTCAATCAAGTATATGAGGATACTAAAAGAGGTCATGAGTACAATATATGGTCTAGAATTATGTCTCAATCAAGTATACGAGGATACTAAAAGAGGTCATGGGTACTATGACAATCAAATGTCATCCTATATCTTAACTCTTAGGGGGCATTTAGTATGCGGAAATTTAATAGAATTAAAATCTAAATTCTATTGGTAATTGTCTTTGGTTGGTAGTAATTTGTTAGAATTGAAATTTGAATTAATTCCTTCAAATGAAGGAGTTTAAAATGCTTCCAAATATCAAAGGATTTCAATTCCACCACCCCTGCCTTGGCCACCGACCTCCACCAACTACCCCACCCACTGCCAACCGACACTACTGACGACCTTTCCCGACGCTGTCGACCTCCGAACCGTCGCCGCCCCCCGACTACCGACCCCGAACATTGCCGACCCCGAACATTGCCGCCCCCGATCTTCGCCGACGCGGTCCGACCTCGATGCGACCCAACCCTGACGCACATGACTGCCAACCACCACGGCCCCTAACCTACGCACGTCGTCGATTCCATCCTCGCCGAACCTCGTCGGTTTAGGCACACTCGACAGAGTATGCCGATTCACGACGATGGGCGTGATCGTTGCTAGCAATGGCGGGGTACATTCGGTTTTTGGAAACGGGTGCGGTCGTTGGGCGCGGTTGGTGGTCGCGGTCGATTGTCAGCGGTGATGTCGGTGGCGAGCTGTGGTATGTAACGACGGTGAACAATGGTCATGCGTTTTGTCACTAAAAACTCATTTTGAATTTAAATTCTATTTATAGATTTCAATTTCATTAAATTCCAAATATTTTGGAAACTATTGAATTGCAAATACAATTCCCTCTAACTCATATTCCAATTTCAACAAATTGTGTGAACTAAACGCCCCCTTAGTTCCAGAACCCTAACTCATGTTGAATTTTCTAACGGTCAACACAAATCAAAGCTTATTTGCTTGCTAAAGTCAATTAGTCGTTGGTTCGGAAATTGGATGTCAATGTAAGTCTGATGATCAATTGTTGTACGATCAATTAATAACAGTTATCTTGGTATTACTATGGATGTGAATTTTGTTGTTAAAAATCATTATGGAGACATAATTTTGTGATGGCATTTGGCATAAATGGAAGGGTAAACTAATCTGCTGGAAAAAAAAAAGTAAACTGTTATACCCAATTGTTTTGTATAAAGGAATAGTTCCTCGATGCTTGTTAAAAAATTTGACTGTGGTCAAGATTTATTTTTAAAAAATTGTTTCCAAATGGTTCTGCATAAAGATTGAGGACTACTTAAATTCTTTTTCACCTGATTGATAACAATGTTGTTGATTTGATAATTCATTAGCTTAAGGACCGGAAAGCTACATTCTTGAGGACAAGAATGATTAGAGGAGAAAGTGTTACATAATAAATAACAAGGGGATTAATTGTAATACTTTCATAGTATAGGATGCCACTTTTTAGTTGTAATTGGATTGTACTTAATCCAAAAATAAACACTAATGAAGGTAGCTAATGATTTTGAAAGTAATCTTCCACTTCTATCTATTCTTCTTCTTCTCTGTCTATGGCTTAATATATAATTTTATTTATTTATTAAGAATCAAACAGAACATA
Organism: Flaveria trinervia; assembly: GCA_025506515.1. Classification (NCBI taxonomy): domain Eukaryota; kingdom Viridiplantae; phylum Streptophyta; class Magnoliopsida; order Asterales; family Asteraceae; genus Flaveria; species Flaveria trinervia. The sequence goes on along the minus strand of CM046444.1, from coordinate 87,736,250 downwards.
AAAGATTGATGCCCGCTTTCCCCAAGTAATGGATACTACGTATAAGTTATCAAAACAGTCTTACAACTTCTAATACACCCGCTACAGTGTGTGGGTTTCACCAACTAGTTTTTATGATGTGTGATAGATCCCTAATCTTGAAACACTCAATATATTAACGTATCACACATTGAGAATAACCTGGAAACATAACATCTATAAACTGAACGTTATTTCCAACCATCCGTGTCAGCTTTTATCAGCACCTTCGTCAAAGTAAGAATAAGAAGCACCTCTAACCCGAAATGCCAGTTGTTTTGAATGTTTAAGCATACGCCGCTCATCAAAACTTTCCCAACCTTCAAACTGAGATAATTATGTTATGTTTCATCGTTAAAAAAACATGTAGAAGTAATCATGTTTTTCTTCTTTAAAAAATGTAGAAATAATCATGTTATATTTCTTCTTTAAAGACAAGTCAATTAGTTGTAGAATCTATGGATGATAGTGGCATACCTCTCGAAGCATATCCATTGTTATTTCGGTGCCATGGAGGTCAAGGGTTGATAGTTGGGTGCAGTTTTTCAACAATGTTGATGGAAGTGATTTCAGCCCATTGTTCTGAAGATGCAAAGCCTGCAATAACCGTGAATGACAATGCAAGGTGACAATTCTCATATGAATTGATTGCTCAGGGTTATGTTTCATCTCTTACGCGTCTAATAAAAAAACATTGCTAAAAGGGAAACAAGTCAAATAGGTCATATTGTTAAAGTAGTATTGTTCAAAGTACATCTTAGTGAGGAAAGAATTAGACACTTAATCAAATAAAAATAACTTTTGTAACCACATTTGGACATTAAATATTCCAAAAAACTTGAAATGTGTTAGTAAAAAAAATGTTCTTATTTTTAATCAACCCATACCAAAAAATACTCCTTTTAACCTTAACCCATTTGGAACTGTTAACAACCCATGTACTTTGCCACTCCTACATGTTAGAGAGCAGAGCTTTTAATATTATTTGTATAGAGTCCAAGTTGGACTAGCATTACCGAAGTACATTGTCTCAGCTCCAATTAAGAATGTCAATAAGATAATCACTACGTTAATAAATCATTTCATGACAACTCCATCCATCTGGTGCTAACAATCCTATAGTAGCAGTCAATCTTCCAGAAATTCACAATAGAATAATAACCATGCTAACACAAACTAGAGATGTAAGCAACTTTGGGTTGCATTTAGCAAGTTGTGATTTATAGGAGTATTCCTAGTGCTATTAGAAAAAGACACAAACCTTAAGATATCTCAAATTGCTGAGAGTTTCTGGTAGCTCCATGAGAAGATTCTGTGAAAAATCAACCTGCATAACATCATAATAGATTTAAACCAGGTATCAAGGAAAGACAGATACTGTTACCAAATCAGTAGAGGTAATTTCTTTTACCAAAATGTTAATACAATAACTATGATTACAAAGACGATATCACTACAATGATACTAACTTAATCTTTTAATTAAATGATTTACAAGGATGCGTGCATTATAAATAGATAGACATTGGGCACGTTACATCCTGTTTGACCTGTTCAAATCATTCCGTTTTGGCTACTACTTTTTTCTAGTTTTCATTCTATTTTCAAGATATAACACAACCTAAGTCGAACCTTTCTAATTTAAAAGGGCCAAAGCTGTCGCCTCTACAAATGAGTGTGAGATTGAAATCTTACTTCAACAAGGGTAGAGCAGTTCCCTATGCATGAAGAGATGGTGGTAAGCCTTCACAGAAGATAATACTTTTATCAGTAAAATCGAAGCATCATCAATGTTGCCATAATAAAATAATAATAATAAATTGCTAATCCTTCCTCCTGCCTCTGTCCTATGAAGTTTTCCCTAAAGTTTTCTTTTTAAATGTCTCGAGAAAATTGAAACATTTCTTTCTTTTTTGCTGCGAGTTTATATTAAACGTGTCAAGTATGGAGACTTTGACATTTCGAGCCAGCCCTAATCTCTACTCAGTGGCAATTATTACAGTTTTCTTGTTCACCAAGATGTTTACTCTAGTTCTATTTGCATAAATAGATGTCTATGTATTTTGTAATTCTTTGAGCACCTAATGAAAATACAAACCCTAGTTGCAACAAATGGACTAGGTCACACCGACCGAACCACTACATATATCTCATGTCTTTTACTACTTATGTTATTATTGTTTTATTTTGTGTGTGTGATTACCCAACCAATTTTAACAATAAGTTACTAGTAATCACACAAATAACGATGCATTACGATAAATGGGAGATGGTCATTAATAACATCACCCTAATAAAATATTAGATAAAGAGAGAAGATGGGCATGTCACCTATTGTTACTGGCATCTAAAACCTCAAGATGAACTAGTAATCCTATCTCATCAGGAAGACTTGTTAATTTGTTGTGTGCAACACGAAGCTCCTTCAGAGTAGTTAGGCAGCCAAATCGGAGGGTAAAGTTGTCAAACTGCATATATCATTTTCCCAAATTAGCTGGTACCATTTATACTTGGACAACCACTCAATCAGTCATACACTATAGCATCACATTATTCTTACAGATTCTGGCTCAATGACAGAAAAGACAGAGATTTCAGTGATGATAGTCCTTTCCAGCTAAGAGATTCATCTTTAATGTGGTTTGCATTCAAGAAAAGTTTCTGGCAAATAAACAAAAGATCATCATATCACTACGATTTCTAAAAAGAATCTTCTTCAATCATGAAACGAAAGATTCTCTCACCTGTAATGAACTCAAACCGCCAATAGCTTCAGGTATGTCTTCTATTGCATTGGAGTTGAGATCAAGGAATCTTACTAAGGATCCACAATTCCATACTGTTGAGGTATGTCCTTTTCAGTTCAGATCATATTAGCATCACATATCCACTTAAAAGGGCATAAGTCCACTAAAAACATATACATAATATGCTTAAAGAAACATATCCCTTTATAGTTCAAATAAACATAGTCCACACTAATTGGAGGACACTAAGAGTACAAGATACCCGCACAAAATTATAGAAAAACAAATCACAGAATTTCAGGCAACCTATAGAAAAATAGGTATAGAAGGGAGTAATAACCATATATATATATATATAAATAATATATGGATCTCATTTAGTAAATAAAAACTAGTTATGTCATGAAATTAAGTATGAAAGCTCTAATAATGTAATTCTAAATCACCTAATTGGCTCATTCGTCCACGATTATCAATGAGTAAGCAAGATCCCAATGCTGACAATTATCCATCCAACATAGAAACAAAGTTAGCTCAAGGCATTACCTTTATGCCACTATCAGACAGGGCAATGACCCCAGAAACCTTCCATCTTTGGAATTGACTCTTCACTAGAGTCACCTGTTTCTCCCGTGTATTGTTTCTCCTCAAATCTGAGACCGCAGGAGACTCCTTCTTGATTGGTCCACTCTGTAACAAGCAAGGATTCTTGAAGGAGAGTAGAAAATCCGACGTATATATTCAACGAATGATGAGAGATTACCCCTTGATGTAGGCCTTGGGAAGCTATGAGCTGCATTTTATAGACGCCGTTGTATGTCCCCAAAGAGCTGAATTTCATTTCGTTGTCCAGAACTTTCCCTGTGATGTAACGTAACGTCTTAAAAGTTAGGGTTTGAAGAGAGTGAGTAGCATTGAAGAAGAAGAAGAAGACGAAGAAGACGAATATGGTTAGGTTAACCTTTAGCTATGAGTTTCTGGCCTCGGGGAAGAACGTCGGTGAGTGGTTGAAGGAGGGATTTAAGGTCTTTGACGGTGGACTCGACGGAAAGGCTCATGGGGATCCAACGTCCGTTGAACTTGACGCTTATTTTAATCATGTTTTCAGCATCGCTCCGATCACCGCTAGCCATATGGAACACGAATCTCAGACCAGTCACCGGAGAATGAATAATCAACAACTGGCTGCAATTGATGTTGCTAAAAATCTATCTAATATCTTGTCTTGCTGGAAGGTGGAAAACTCTTGGCTTTTGCAGCTTAAAATATGGAAAAACAAAACAATAGAGGTGTCAATTCAATCCAAGTTAACCATAATTTCCTTTATAAGTATACATCTGACATTCACTTGATGATTGTTGCGGTGATGGTGGGTGACCATGACGACAGTGATTTGTGGTTGTGTTTCTCTTTCACGCTCAGGGTGGTGGCTCCTCGAATGTTTTTGTGTGTCTTAGCGATAACTTATCATTATTAGATTATTATTTTTAAAGTTAGTTATTGATGTTTATCTAGTTTCTAAAGAAGTGTGGTTAGAGATAATTGTAATCTTCCTAGCTTTAAATCATTGACAATTCTCACTTTAAATCTGTTTTATGGTATTAGAGTTTTGGTTCTGATTACCTTATCAATTTTTGTTTTTCTTTTTTTCTTTGCCGTCGCCATCATGACCAAAGAGGTCCTCGAACCTTCATCCAATCAGTCGACTTCCCTGCACCTTGCATATTCGGTCTCTAACATCCAGACGAAGATCTGCACCTTGGATGGCACCAAGGTCACGTATTCCTCGTGGGTAAAGCTCTTTCGCCTTCACGTAGTCACTTATAAGGTCTCTCATCACATTGATGGCACAACCGCTCCCGTATCCACCCTCCAGACTATGAAGCTTGGAAAGAACTTGATGCTTTGTCCTCCAATGGATATACAACACCGTGTCTGATGACCTTCTTATTCGCATTCTTGACACTAATGCGACCGCCCACAAGACATGGGGCAAACTCAAGAAAATTTTCCTCAGCAATAAAAAGGCTCGTGCAGCAGCCCTTGAAACCCAATTCTGCAACCTCACCCTCACCGCTTGCTCCTCGGTTGATGAATACTGCCAACAATTGACCGATCTGGCCAATTAACTTGCGGATGTGGACCAACCAGTTTCTGATTCCCGGTTGGTTCTTCAACATGTTCACCGCATCACTCATCAACCAAAACGACGCTAATTGGGACCAAGTTGTAGCCATGCTTCATGATAAAGTGATTCATCTTGAAGCTCGCAAAAGGCAATCTTCCTCCCTACTTCTTGCCCCGGCCGCACAACCACAACCGCCAACATCCGCACCACAAGCGCCCCCTCATGGCGGCCGATCGCACCCAACCTCCTCCCCTACACCTCACGTGGAAGGGGAAGGGGACGTGGCTTTGGAAATTGACAGGGGGTAGGGGTAGAAGTGTTGGGCGACCTTCGTTTACTCCCTAGTCCCATAATAACCCATCTTACCCACCTTGGGCCTGGTGGACTACTCCCCCATGCTCATATCCCACTCAGACTAATTGCAGCCCAATAACTTCACTACCCAACAGTCCCATGTGCCCCCACAGGCCCAATATGCTGGATTTTCTCCAGCCCAGTACCAGGATTCTACTGATCCATCAGTCCATCTGCACGGTGACTACAATGCATTGAACCCATCCGATCTTAGTGTTGCGTTTGCTAACATGCAGGTTCATCCCTCTAATGCCTCGTGAACCTCAGACATCATGGACGCTGGGGCTTCTTCGCACCTCACTCGTGACCCAAGTAAACTTTTAATCCTAAATTCATTTAATGTATACAGTAATATTCTAGTGGGCAATGGCAATTACTTACCGATTAACGGATCTGGCACGGGCTTTATAACGCCCGTTATTTTTAAAGTTATGAAATAAAGAATAAAAGTGAAGAAAAAAAAGAAATTCAATTTAACCCAAGCCAAGGGGTTAAAAGTGTCAAAAGGACAAAAACTTTGAAAGTTGGTGAATAAAGGTGATGGCCGCCCATCACACTCAACTATTCGGGTTTTTAGAGAGAGAGTGAAGAAAGAGCAGAAGCTTTTGGGTTTTGAAGAACAAGAAGAAGTGTAGAGATTAATGAAGAGGCTGATGCAACCTAAACATCCAATGTCTATCCTGCATGCTGCACTAGTACTATGAAGAAGAATGCTTAGGAAGTTTCACACATGCAACAAAATATTCTAAGTGTGAAATCTTCCGAAGCCAAGACCAATATCTTCTGAAGCCAAATATGAAGTCTTCCGAAGCCTCAGAGATAAAGTCTTTCGAAGCTTCAACTCATGAAGACAGATTTCTTCCGAAGACTTTTTAACACATGCTTTATCTGATGTACTTTTTCATAAAGTTGGACACCTTTCCGCCGCATCTCTGTAAGGTCACTAACTTACATGAATGGGGTTCGTTTCATTTGATCGAGCATCTGTGGCCAGGAGTTGGTCATTTCTAAACAGATCATCAGGGAGCATCTAGAGCTTCATGATGAGGGTGCTCCAACGGGATTCCCCAAAGCAGATTTGGACAATTCTTATCTCTAATGGGATATGGTGGAGACGTTAGCAGGTCAACTGTCTACAAATTTAACTTCTCGTACAAATGGAAGTTCCTGCTACACGTGGTCCTTCACTGCTTGTCGAATAAATCTGGGGGATGGGATCAAATCCCATATGAACTTGGGTGCCTTGTTCATGGGTTGGTGAAAAGCCTCCGCTTCAACTATTCAAGATTTGTTCTGACTAACCTCATGGGAAATCTTCAGAAGGACACATTCTTCATGTATCCCAGGTTTCTCCAGCACATAATCAACTGCGAACTGGAGCAGAGCAAGCTTGTTTGTGCAGCTGCTCTGACTGCTCCTCAAATGAGGCCGACCATCTTCAAGACTTTGAAGAGAGTGTCCACTAACTTCACAGGAAGAGATACTGCACTTCTTCCAGGTATGACTAAGCCAACAGCTCCTGGTGACATCCCTGTTTACCCCACAGGTGATGAACCCACACCATCAACTACCCACACAATACCAACATTACCTTCTCCACCCATCACCATCACTTATCAGAGACACCCCAAACGAACCCTTGTTCAATCTACTCTCATTGAACAAGCCCTTCCTGTTCAATCCAAAAAGACTTGAGTGGAAACATGGGCTCCCACTCAGTCAGAGGTCTCTCCATCCTTCTCCTTTGACCTCAATTTGGGTCTTGAGTCTCCTCAGTCTCAGACCCATGAGCCCACAACCCAAGCTGAAAGCCCTCAGGGTGAGTCTCTATACTCCCCTGAGCAACCAACAAGGGACAACCCCACCAGAGGCTCAATGCCTATAGACATTAACCAAAGTCCCGGGTTAGTAGGTTTACCCATCCTATCTTTCACTGACCTTCTGTTTAAAACTGATGAAGAGATAACATCTCTCCATGGCAATGAAGTTGATCTACAACACCCTCTCCAAGATCAACAGAGCCCGGAGAAATCCCTTATCTCTAGCCCCCATTAGCAACCAACAACCGAGGTGAGTCTCACTGATATGAAGGGGACTCATGTAGATTCAGCTGCCACTACAAAAGGTGTCACACCCCCGCTAAGAGCAGAAACACGGAGATGTAACGAGACGGGAATTGTCATAACACATGGTAAGCGATAGAGATGCAATAATAATAATGATGACAAGCGTGTCATGACAACACCCGACAACAAGGGGACTTGCGTCGTGTTTAGTCAGTATTCACGACAACATAGCCATAAGCATAAACATGATATAAGATAAACATAGATAATAACATTATATGCAATTCCCACAACCCGGGAACAAGTTACAAAGTATAATGTTGTTTGAAATAGATACATCGATTGTTTTCAAAATGACAAGTTTAGCCCGAAAATGCATCCTAGGGTCTCCACTAAGGCAGCACACCTAGAACCTCAGCTAGCATGATCACCTGAAAAGATATGCTCAAAATGGTCAACAAAATTGTTGGTGAGCTCGCAGGTTTAAAGTAAATAAGTAATTGATGCTGTATAAAGTTGTTGCAGGATACCGTGCGTACAGTTATAAGTAAGCAAAATCACATGACAAGAGCTTTACAACCAAACCTAATGACGTACACAAAGAATCTTGTCTGAATATATTCACCCAAGTCTCGTTCCTGGCTTTTGATGGTACTAACTAGTATACCAACACGAGGGTGGGGGTGTCAACCCAGTAGTACTACCAATACCTATCCGTCGGTTCCCACACTGGAATTAAATGGTTGTAAGAAAGAACCACAAAGCAGACTAAAGCATGTATCAGATAAGTACCCACAAAACAATAGCACGTTGATTCCAAGTATGTAAATTGTATGTATGTTGTACAACATAGAAAACAGGCAAGCATACTTTTCCCCCATGTTTTAAATGTTTGTAAAGTAGTATAAGCATAAAAAAGGGCCACGAAACTCACATGTTAAGTGACAAGTATGAATGATCAAGATCTCCAACAGTTGAATGCAATGAACAGTCAAACACCTATTGACAGTTATCGTTAAGCATTAATGACGTGTATAAAGCGTATAGTAATGTTTGGTCGGTTCGGGTTGTATCGGTTCGGTCGTGGGTAGCACACACACAAGCGGACACACGTATCAGATCCTATGTAGATCCAAGTACTGCGAGTAGTCGTCATTGCTTATGACATCCTTGAAATGATCTCATGGTTATGAAAGATAGCACTTGTTAAGTATTTGGAGTTCCAATTGGATTGTCGATAGTTGTAAAATGTTAGGTTGATTTCAATTGAAATAGTATGTGCATGTTAATAGCGTTGACTTTAATCTTTGTGGTCAAGCAATGACACTTTTACTGATGTTACCTTATCATCATTAGACGCTCAAGTGGAAATTCACACTCAACATCATCAGTCACACAACAGGACTAGACGCTCGACTCAACGCTCCATTCGTACGAATCAACCTTCAATCGTACGGATCAGCTTCATTCGTACGATTGAGTCTTCATTCGCATGACTGTCTGTATGATCTCCTAGGTGTGGAACTTGTGAAGATGAGCTTCCTCTCATAGATCCTATAAGTGAAGAGGATGAAGAAGAGATAGTGAGGAATTCCTCTGAAAAGAGTGAAGAGGAAGATTCTAAGAAGGGCCACTATCCTTCTGAGGAGAAGAAGACTGTGATGACCAAGTCCATGAGAAAGAACTTGATCAGAAAGAGCAAAAGAAAGGCAAGGAAGGCTCAAGAGATCAAGGCTACTTTTGACTTTAAGCAGAAACAAGTTTTCATCTCTGTAGGGTTTAAAGTGGTAGGGACTGAAAACATCAACCAAAACTCTTCTGCTAAGAGTTCTGGTTCTTGTTCAACTCATCTTAATAACAAGAAGAAGACTGATCTGCTGTGTACCACTGCTGCACAGCCTGTACCATAAAACTCCAAGAACAGTTCCCAGCCCAAAGGAACTGTCTCAGCATCTGCAAAGATGAAGGTGGAGAAGTGATGTGACCAAAGGAAGTCTTGTTCCCAGCAAAAGACTCTTGTGAAGAAGAAAATGATATGTGTCATGTGTGAAAGTACCTCTCACATTGCTAAGGATTGTCCATACCTGTAACATCTCGTATTTTTGTTAAAGTAAAAGTTAATCTTGTTAAAGTTCTTGTATGGGCTAATTTTGTCGTTTATGAAACTTGTGAATTTTGTTATGCGTATTCTTTGTTGCCTTTAATTTTCTAATCACCTAATAAGTATGATAATATTAAAGAAGTAATAATAATAACAATAATAACAATAATAATAAATAATTATAAGAGCAATAATAATTATGTTGCTAACAACACTAATAATGGTAATAATAATAATAATAATAATAATAAAAATTATAACAATAATAATAATAAACTAAGAATAACATCAACTATAATAATTTGGTTATTAAAAATAAGGAATTAGTAAACTTAAAATGTATAAAATCTTGATTTAAAAATCAAGGGGGCCTAGTTGTCATTTTAGAAACCTTTAAAGAAGGGTTTGCACATTAAATAGCAACTTTTAAACCCCAGGGACCATTTATGTAGATTTACAAAACCCAAACCCCCTCCCCTTTTCACCCTCGATTTTCCGGCCAAATGTCCGGCCACCCTCAGCCGAGCTCCGGCGAGGGCAAAACGCCCAATAAACGCTTGGTTCGACCGAATTAAAACTAATACTTCGAACGTGGGCACTAATCGAATACGTAACCGGTGTTAACTCAATCGAAATAATGGTTTCATTAAGAAACCACACGAAACCGAAAGCCACCATGTAATTACACTTGAAATCCGTTGAATTGAGTCGTTGAGTGATTAAAAACGCACGATTAATCACTGAAAAGCTAAGTGTGAAGTTTAATTCGGGTTTAATAACCAGTTAATCATCCAATCATAACCGAAACAAACGAATCAAAGGTGAAACCCGTCCGGGACTAAATCGCTCAAATCAAATCTATATAATAGGGGGCAAATACTCCTTTCGACCCCTTTAAACTCTCTGTAAAAGCAATTCGTGAATCATTTACTCAACGATCAACTGCTTATCATCTGTTCATCGCGAAAGAACCGAAGACAAACCGAAGTAAATCGTACTGATTGGCTCATAATAAAGTAAGTTAATTACATGTTAGTGATCGTTTAAGCATGGGGAACAAAAGCCCCATGGTTAATTTGATTATCAACCTCGAATCGGTGTTCATTTTAATCAATCCCATTCTAGGGTTCTTACTGATTTGGGGCTCTCTTGAAATGTGTTTTTAAAATATAAAAACCATTCCATTAACGCGGTTGGATGCCTTGGTTCACTGGTTAAACGCTCCCATCTCCATTTAGAGGTCCGGGTTCGAAACGGGCACCCTCTGTTTTATTTAAAAAAAAGAATTTTTTATGCTTTTTGGCCTTCAAATTTAATATTAAAAATTTCTAAAAATTATGAAAAATCATTTTCATAAACTTTGTTCTTTTGAAACTATTTAATCATTTTTCTGTAATTTATTTATAAAAATACCTTTATATTTTTATTAATATCCTAAAGTTAATAATATAGCTAGCATATTTTTTTAATAAAAATTAGACTTTAATAGTAGTTTAATTTACACGAACTATTATTTCAAACATTGCCTTTAAATTATTGTCTAATTTGTGTTCATTCTTATTTAATTATAAAATTATCTAAACTTTATAAACATTACCAAATTATTATAAAAGATATTCCTAATTCATATATTTATATAAATTATAAATAAAATCATTCCCATGAAAATATAATTGAGTTCTTATTTAACAATAATAATTAACAAAACCCCAAACATCAAAGTTGATTTTCTTAGTCCTTGTTAAATTTATTGTAAAGCTTTAATCTTGTAAATATATATATTTAGGTGTCTTGTGACGATACACCTTGGAGCGACGCTTGTTATTATTCTTATTAATCGCCATTATATATTTATTGTCATGTGAGTTTTCCTTGCCCCATTTTATTTTATTTCACACTACTTTGGGGTGAAACATGATTATCTATACATTGTACACTTATTAACGTTTGAGACTTGTAAGCACATGCAATTCATCTTATTGTTATGTCATGGTTATTTGTGTATTGTAAGTGTTTATATGAGATACATAGTTTTGTTTACAATCATTAACTATTGCTAGCCTGGCGACGTCTTAGATCTTTGGGCCTGACAAGCCTATTTGGTGCTAAAGTCGAGGTATTGCCGACTCCTAGGAGCCGTATGCTTGTGCACTAGGGAACCAAATACACTTAGCCAATCTTTTATACTTGTAATCAAGTCGAGGTTTGGTTGTAACGATATGTGTTCTATAACCTTACTAGCTTATAACTATGACATGAATTGCTACTTGTAACTTTCTTTTTCATATTATGTATGAAAACCTTGGAAACTCACCAACTATTTTTAGTTGACTATTATTTTTATCATGTTTCAGGTCAACCTCAAGCTTAAAGTGATCTTTTTGAAGCATGCTATAATCTAGGATTTGGACCTAGTAATGGAATAAAAAGTTTACTTTATGTTTTGTTGCATTCGAACTTATTACTTGTTTGGAATTATGATTGTATTTTATTTCAAGACTTTTGATAATAATATTTACAATTTAATATAGCGTTATGTGGCTGTGAACAATCTTAACCCTCACATCTCGACGTTTCCGCCGTCAAGGTTGGGGTGTGACAGATTGGTATCAGAGCCCATAACTATAGGGATTTAGGTTATTAATAATGGTGACCTAGACTATAGCTTATGCATGAACCTCATAGGATAATATTTATATTCTTAGAAATATATATATTGTTACATGCTACATAATGCTATACTTATTTATGTGCAACTTGGTGCCTTAGCATAGGTTGCCTTGTAATTGTCTAAACTTTGTTACTTGTCTCCCTAAACTTAACTTTGACTCATTGACTCTCCCCGACAAATGAAACTTCTTAATCTTATTCTCGTCAACACGTGGAATCGTATATTATGCTTAGGAATTAAATCTTTGGACTTATGTCTAATCTATGTAAATCTCATCATGGTTTTGATTTCATAAACCTAAGAAATTTGTGTGACACATGGACACCTGTATTCTGGATTTCCTGGCAAAAGGCCCTCGGGCTAAGGCAAGCATATCGCATAAATCCTACGGGACTAGTTATGCTTACCTGGGGATTTCTGGGATGAGTGATAAACCATGGTCAACATACACAAATTTCTAAGGCGAGTGGGTCAACTTACCTTGACGTGTCAACGTTTCCAAATGGTAATGCGTTACCAAATGGAACCATTCTATGTGCCTTACAACTTTTTGCCTTATCCTTGTTGAACATTAATCCTTGTTATTCCAATTCTCATATCTAACTCATTGTATATTCCAGCATGTCTCGTCATCATGGAAAGCGTGGGAGTTCCGATCGTAAGTTAGCCGCCATGATTGCTCGACAAATGGCTGCTGTCATTCCGACCATGGTTGCTGAACTTAATAGCACCTTAATGACCAACGCTAGCAACAATGGAAATGGTCATGGAGAGAATAGCAACAATCAAAACGGGAACAATCAACATGGGAATAATCAAACTTGCACCTTCAAACACTTCAGCTCTTGCAAGCCCACTAGTTTTAGTGGCAAGGAAGGAGCCACTGGCCTTCTTGAGTGGTTCGAAAGCATGGAGAATACCTTTATCAATTGTGAGTGTCCCGATGCACTCAAGGTTCGTTATGCCACTAGTATGTTCCAACAAAGGGCTCTTACCTGGTGGAATAGCGAGAAGAGGAATCGTGGACCCGATGCCATTCTAGCACTTACATGGGAAGAGTTCAAGAACATCGCCATCGCGAAGTTCTGCCCAAGAAGTGAATTGCAAAAGTTGGAAGAAGAGTTTTGGAATTTGAAACAAAATGATGGTGATCATTTGGCCTACTCAACTAGGCATCATGAGTTGAGTATACTGCTGCCCCATATGGTCGACACTGTTCCCCGCAACATCGAGAAGTTCATTAAGGGTGTACCACCCCAAATTCAAGATGCTGTGGTGGGTAGCCGACCCACAACCTTGGAAGAAGCCATTACAATCACCGCTCAACTCACCGAGAACCATATAAGAGCGGGCACCATGTCTGTGAAGGGTGCAAAGAAGGTGGAGAAGACGGCTACCGAGGCGGTTAAGGAGACCAAAGCTGAACCGTCTAACAGCCACAACAACAACAAGAAGCGCAAGTTCACACCGGCGCGTAACTATGCCGTGGCTGCACCCAAACAACCCCAAAGACAACTTGTACCTGCGGCTACATCTGTGGCACAAGTGCCTGGGGCTAGGGCTTATGCTGGTCCTCAACCGATGTGCAGCACGTGTAGGTATCATCATCCGGGGAATCAACCATGCCGCATTTGCACCTTATGCGGTAAATATGGTCATTTGGTGGCGATTTGCCACCGTGCACCTAACAATGCCGCTCAAAAACCGTGTTTGCTACAACTGTGGGGAACCTGGCCATTTTCGCCCACAATGCCCTCGTCTTGTGGGTAATGTTCCACAAGCCCGAGGACGTGCTTTCAACATCAACGCTAACCAAGCACAAGCAAACAACGATGTGGTGAATGGTACGTTAACTCACCCTTAAATTTGGTGATCAAATTCATTTCATATTTTACTTGTATTGTTAAATACCTTAAAAATTGAACAGGTATGTTCCTTATTAACAAAACTTATGCCTATGTCCTATTTGATTCTGGA
>CM046444.1:85735047-85750047 GCA_025506515.1 Flaveria trinervia | reverse complement strand
CGGGGCCTTACAAGTTGGTATCAGAGCCAAATTTTAGTGAAATGGGTAATTTTCAAAATAAACCTAATCTTAACTGAGAATGGGACGGAAAGGGAATGGAATGCCATCTGAGTAGCTACGTGCCATCAGGTATTTTCGTAAAGTTAACCGGTTTTATGTGCGCATGGTATGTGTTATGTGTTGTATGTAGATTTAAATACTGATGTAGTCATGATAGGTAATGCTTGGGGTGTGAAGAGTAAAGTAAGTGGCTAATCACACTGGCCACTATAATTAGGGACTTACTATACTTAACATAAACTAAGCTGTTCCCTTGAATGACTGTGTTGGTGTTTGAATCTTCAGTGTGCGTGTGATGGCCGGAGGTAGATCTTTGAAATCTTCTAGGGGTTGGAGGTCACGGTGCTGACCTCGACCCAAGAGGGGAGACCCAAAGTTGAGAGGGTGGTTCATGAAGAACCTACGAAAGCGCCAATCTGAGAGCCTCAGTAAAGGAGGCTGTTGTAGAAGAAGTCCATCAGGTCATGCAGACAATCTTACCGTCTGTGGTGACTGAAGTTATTAAGTTGTACGAGAGAGGAAGAAAGAGAAGAAACAGACCCTCTGGAGAACGGGAACAACCAGAGCCGGAAACGGTTCTATCTGATGACGAAGAGGAAGAAGAAGAGCCTGCGCCGGAGACGGCACGAGGAGTAATTATAGGGCTTTATTGAGATGCAAGCCCCCTACTTTTGATGGAAACGACACCGCTGCAGCTGCTCACCGGTGGGTGAGGGAAATGGAAGCTGTTCTCGATATCAGCGAGTGTCGAGAGGACCAAAAGGTGAAGTTTGCTACCCACTCTTTTGTGGATTCAGCTCTGTGGTGGTGGGACAACATTGTCCAAGCTGAGGGTAGTAGGGCCATCGGGAAAATGAAATGGCCTGAGCTGAGAAGGTTGGTGATTGAGGAATTTTGTCCTCATTGGAAATGGACAAGGTCGAAAGGGAGTTCTTGCAACTGGAGGCGGGAACTATGACGCACCAGCAGTACACCACTAATTCAACGAGATGGCACGTCTGGTGCCGGATCAGGTGACACCTTTGTCACGAAAGATTAAAATATATTCAAGGTTTGCCAGCGGATATCCGCAGGCACATGATAGCTGCCCGCCGAGTACGTTTAGGTCGCGGTGGATTTGGCAGGGAGATTGTACGATGAGAGAACAAGGTGGTGACTGAGGGTGGCAAGAAGAGCGGTGGTGATCGAAACTGGCAGGGAAAAAGGTTTGGTCGGGGTGATGCCTCGACGGGTATAAGAGGGCACGAGCGATGATCGCCGTGTGGTCGCATCAAGTGCGGGGTCAAAAGGTTGGCAAGTGTGGAAGGGAGCACGGCGGGGAATGTAGGTTTGGGTCAAACTTATGCTTCAAATGTGGAAGGCGGGGCACCTGGCAAGGGACTGTCGTATAGTCCGGTGCTATAACTATGGTGAAGAGGGTCACGTAAGTATGGATTGTAAGAAGTTGAGGGCTGGGAGTTCTGGGATGAAGAGAACTGGAGGTGAAGGACCGAGGGCGAGCGCCAGGGCATTTACCATGACACAGGAGGAAGCTAGGACAGACCCTGATGTCGTGTCCGGTACGTTTCTAGTGAACCAAACTTTAGCTTCTGTGCTATTTGATTCTGGTGCTAGTAGGAGTTTTATTTCTGTTGCTTTTTGTGTTAAGCTGCCTGTTAGTAGTAGACATGTTGATGCACCCTTTGATGTAGAAACTGCCATAGGTAAGTCTACCAGGATTTCGGAGATGATAGAACACTGTGAGGTGGAATTAGAAGGTCACAAGTTTCCTGTTAGACCGTTCGTGATGACCTTGGGTGGTTTTGACTTGGTTCTTGGGATGGATTGGTTGGCGGACTTCGAGGCGAACATTGTGTGTCGCAAGAAGATGATTCGGTTGACAGCGCCTGATGGAAGTTTGGTAACGGTTTATGGTGATCGGGTTACTACGATCCCGAAGGTGATCTCAATGGCGGTGGCGGGAAAGTGTATGAGGCGTGGATGTAGCGCCTACTTGGCTTATGCAAAGGATGTAGATGCACTAACACCACAACTGTCTGATGTACCGGTTGTGTGTGACTTTCCACACGTATTCCCAGAAGATTTACCAGGGGTACCACCTGACAGAGAAGTTGAATTTCAGATTGATCTGATACCGGGTGCCCAACCTGTTGCCAAGGCACCATATCGGTTAGCTCCGACGGAGATGAAAGAATTGATGGAACAGTTGCAAGAGTTGCTTGATAAGGGGTTCATTAGACCAAGTATCTCTCCTTGGGGTGCTCCGGTCCTGTTCGTAAAGAAGAAGGATGGTAGTATGAGGATGTGCATTGACTACCGCGAGCTGAACAAGTTGACAGTGAAGAACCGTTACCCCTTACCGAGGATAGATGATTTGTTTGATCATCTTCAGGGTGCCAGTTGGTTTTCAAGAATAGATCTTCGGTCTGGCTATCATCAGTTGAAGGTGAAGGAACAAGATATCCCTAAAACAGCTTTCCGCACGCGCTATGGTCATTACGAGTTTCTTGTCATGTCCTTGGTTTGACCAACGCGCCAGCTGCTTTTATGGATCTGATGAACCGTGTGTGTCGGCCTATGTTGGATAAATCAGTGATTGTGTTTATTGATGATATCCTGATTTATTCGAAGAGCAAGATTGAGCATGCCGGTCACATTCGAGAGGTTCTGGAGACGTTGAGAAGGGATAAATGTATGCTAAATTCTCCAAGTGCGCGTTTTGGTTGCGCGAAGTTCAGTTTTTGGGTCATGTGGTGAATCCTGGTGGATTATGGTGGACCGGCGAAGGTGGAGGCAGTTATGCAATGGAGGTCACCAAAGACGCCATCCGAGATCCGTAGTTTCTTGGGTTGGCGGGCTACTATAGAAGATTCATCCAAGACTTCTCTAAGATTGCTTCTCCACTAACTAAGTGACCCGAAAGGATGTGAAGTTTGTATGGGGTCAAGCTCAAGAGAAGGCGTTCGAAGAGCTGAAGGCAAGACTGACTCAAGCTCCTGTTCTGTCATTACCCGATGGAAGCGAAGATCTGGTGTCTATTCTCATGCTCCTACTCAAGCTAAGGACCTAAGAAAAGCATACTAAAATGTCAAATTGTCTTGAAGCATCGTGTCTTAAAATGCAATGAACCGTGCAGTGCTCCTATGGCAAGCAAGCTAAGGACCTGAGAAAAGCATACTAAAATGTCAACACATAGGTTGGTGAGTTCAAGAGTTTGAGTTAAATAAACATGTAAACAGTTGTGATATATATAAGCAGTGTATGGTAATAGATAGCTAGTCTATTATCAGTAAATATTAATACATAGTGATTTTGCAATTGAAGCTGACTGTGATAGTTGTTGCCTCCTGTCACGACTTAACATGTCGTGACAATGTTCAATAGGACAAATTGCCCGGTTGACCTCGAGTCACACAGGTGGGGCTCGTCTGACCAGTAGTACTACCCAAGTTTCCCCCTATTAAATATTAACAATTCAAAAGTGTGAGGACTTTTCCATGGTAAACAGCACTATATTAATATTATACACAACTTAAATAGTAAAAGCGTTCGTATAAATACCAGTATGCTATCTCCCCCAAAATAGATTAAGTAAAGAGTGGGGCATGAACTCACCTGATGTATGCAAAGAGTACTTAGGGTTTATTTGAGAAACGAGAGGATAGCCAACCTTCACAGGTTACCAAGATCATGTGAGTACATAAGTACGTGTAAATAAAAGACATGTGAAACCCTAATCATACCAAAACCAAAGACTCAAGATTCCAGAAAAATAGACACGTTTGACCTAGTTGACCCGTTTGACCCGTTGGTGACATTATGAGTTATCATTCAAATAAAGCCAATGAGCACATACAACATACATGATTAACATTCAAATAGTATCATACGTATGCTATATCAACCAGGTGTATCACTTAGATCATCATACAATCAAGTACTATACAAGTCATGCGAATCTAGAACATTAACATATTCATTAGTTGTAATACAACTAACATGTCACACAAAGTTCAAACATTCATCACATGCCATGTGAAGCCACTCACGACTTCACATCCTAAACCTGCCAATCCTACTAAGTAGGGGCCTCAGATCCGCACACGTGTATAATGATCATAACCATATTCTTTAAGCATATGCATTGCATTCACAACATCACAACAATCAATTACCAGACCCAAGCATGATGTCCTACTACTACACAACATCCAAACCATACATGATCACCAAAGTCCAAATATCACTCATGATTATCCAAGCATGCCATACAACTAATTTAACACGTTCTATCACACTAGAATTTATCCCTGAACATACTAGCAGGCTCCTACCATCCCAACCATGATCATAACATCATACTTCAACGTTTACACAAATAAAGTTCCCTTTTGGGAAAGAACATCCCAAAATCTATCAAACATCCAAAGAATACATGAACATCATCAATAATATACCAATTCAAGCTCATACTAACATCTAAGCATGATCAATCACATCCAAACATCATAATTCACTAATTCATATCCAAAAGTTACTCTTTAGTAATGTATGAACTATAACATGTTTTCTTGAATTTCCAATGATCACAACAACAATCTAACATCTAATTATCACCATGAACACATCCATAACATCATAACATCCATAGTTCAACATTTCATCCAAATAAAGTTACTATTATTAGTAACCTATGAACATCAACCCTAAGTCATCAATTTCTTGCAAGATTCATAATCCTAACATTCATACAACTTATTAATCACCACACATTCATCAAACAACCATCATTCACCCATAATCATGCCCAAAATCGAATTAGGGTTTGACTAGAATCAAAACCCATGATTAACCCACTAACAACATGTAATTCATCCATGATCGATGTTAACTAACATGCATTCAACCTAACTAACATTAAACATCATCAAACAACATCCAATTCGACCTAATGAGGATCAATTTCGAATCTAAGGTTCAGCCTAATGAACCATTCACAAAAACTCGAAAAACCTAACCTTTAACGCGTGTTAACTTGCAATTGATGATTCCAACGTGTTCTAAACCTGAAGTCGACCAAAATCGATGCTTCCTTGATGATTCTAGGCTGAATTCGAAGAGAAGAGGGGAAGAGAAGCTGATCGCGGCCGAAGGGGGTGAATTAGGGTTTGAAGTTTGTTTATTTAATTTTAATTTACACATTTACCCTTTTACCCTTGTAATTTGTATTTTATAAAAACTAAGCTTTAAACTCTTTGTAAAGTGTTTTTAACTTCATAATATAAAGATATAACTTATAAAATTCATTATATATCTTATCTTTATAAAAACACAAGACATACGAATAAATAGGCACGTTTCCGCGTTACGCGATAAATTCTTTAATTAACTGTTTATAAATGTGTAAACACATAAACATAACCCATACTCACATAATCACTTAGATTCACATCAAATTAACATTATTCATTATTATTAGGTCACCAACGTTAAACGACAACTAGTGTGTGCTCACGACACGTGTACACAAGACTTAACGGAACTAACGGAGTTTGATAACGGAAATTTACCGGATGTCACATTATCCCCATGTGAAAGAATTTTCGTCCCGAAAATTGCGTTACATGGTGAGAGTGTTCCATCAATGGTTTCCATCACTGGTCTACTGCATTGGCACACAGAAATCGAAATCGGGTGAGTTTTGGATGAGTTGTCACATAAGGCCTTACTTGCTTACAAGTGAAGGCAGAGCATCAAAAGCCGTATGGGAAGATCCAACCTTTGGATATACGGAATGGAAGTGGGAGCACATCACCATGGACCTCATTACAAAGCTTCCGCGTACCCGACAGGGTATGATGCCATATGGGATAGTTGATCGTCTGACGAAGAGCGTCATTTTCTACCGATCCGCGAGAAGTATTCATCTGAGAGGTTGGCTGATCTATTCATCAGGGAATTGTAACTCGTCATGGTGTGCCGGTGTCTACTGTGTCTGATCGCGACACTCGGTTTACATCTAAATTTTGGAAGAAATTCCACGATGCTATGGGGACGAGGTTACATATTAGCACAGCTTATCATCCCCAAACCGATGGTCAGTCAGAAAGAACCATTCAGACATTGGAAGACATGCTGCGGGCATGTGTGATCGATTTTGGTGGAAGTTGGGATGACCACTTACCGTTAGCCGAATTCTCATACAACAACAGCTATCATGCCAGCATTGGTATGCCACCATATGAGATGCTATACGGTAGGAGATGCAGAACACCGTTTGTTGGGGTGATACTGGTCAGAAGGAATTGGGGAGCGTCGAGGTAATCGAGGCTACGACAGAGAAGCTTGAAAAGATTAAAGCCTTTATAAAGGCAGCCAAAGATAGACAGAAGTCGTATGCTGATAAACGACGTAGGCCAATTGAGTTCAGGGGGGTGACCGGGTTATGTTGAAGGTCTCACCTTGGAAGGGTATTATCCGATTCAGAAAGCGGGGCAAGTTGAGCCCAAGGTATATAGGCCCTTTCCGGATCATTGCTCGAGTAGGAGGGGTGGCCTATAGATTGGAGTTGCCGGATGAGTTAAGTGGAATTCACCCGACATTCCATGTATCTCATCTGAGAAAGTGCTTAGCAGACGAAGATTTGATTGTCCATTGGAAGATATCGAAGTAGATGAATGGCTCAATTATGTGGAGCAACCAGTGGCAATCATCGACCGAAAGGAGAGGAGGCTAATGAATAAAGTGGTTCCTCTTGTGCGTGTACAGTGGAAGCACAGGAAGGGATCCGAGTAAATGTGGGAGACTGAGGAAGAAATGAGACAGCATTATCCAAGTTTGTTCGACGAATAACAGGTTTCGGGGACGAAACCTATTTAAGGGGGGGTGGATTTGCAACACCCGGATATTTATTATTTTGAAGCCGGTGACGAAAGAAAAGAAAATAAAGTTCAAAGTCGAGGGACCAAACTCGCCAACGAAGAAAAGTTGGGAATGTGGTGATACTAGTAGGGAGAGGGTAGCCCACTCTCCCTACACACCCCACATTTCAGATTTCTTAGAGAGAAGAAGAGTGAAAGGAGAAAAAGTTGGTTTGAGTTGGTTCGGGTCGCCAAAATCATCGTGAAGCAAGCCAAATCGAAGCTCTTGTCGTTCTGCTCGTTTATGTGAGTTCTAAAACCCCTCTTTTACTTGTTTTCAAACGATTTGGGGCTGGAAAACATCTGAAATAGGGTTTTTCGTATGTGTGTAAGTTGACCCGTTGGTGTATGTGTATGTGTATGTATGATGCGTTTGTGGCTTGATTTCTTGCTTGGTTGTGCTTGAATGGTGTCATGGTATGCATCCCTAAGGTTTAGGATGGTCGATTGGGCTTAAAATGGTTTAGATGAGTTTGGAGGCCGAAAACCCTCGGCTGCAGTGGGAAGAACTGCATTCTGCATCAGTTAGGGCTAGGCGACCGACTAGAAGCCGAATGGAGGCCATACGGCCGATTAGGGTGCGATTGGGTTCCATTCGCATGACTGAATGTCCATCCGCACGATTGAATGTCCATTCGCACGATTGAATGTCCATTCGCACGATTGAAAGGCCAGTCGCATGGAGGTCATGCGACTGAAGGTCCAGTAGCATAAGTGCTCATTCGCATTAATCCCATTCGCATGAGGTCCATCCGCATTGTCCATTCGCACGACTGGATGTTCATTCGCATAGGTGTTCATCCGCATTAGTTCAATCGCATGATGTTTAGTCGCATGGAGGCCATGCGACTGAAGGGTGTCCATACGCCGAGTAGGGCTGTCACACCCGAGGACAGTGTAGCTTGACTTCTGACTTTCGGGGAAAAGTGCAGATGTAAGTTTTGACGTAAGGGTTCCTATAAGAGCATGTAAGATGACGATTGGGGCCTTAGAAAGCATGTTGGGCATGATGAGGATGCTGCATGTTTATGCATGTTATATATATGTATGGTGTTGCTGTGACATCCGTCACCTAAGGTCCGTCGAACGACATAAATAACATGGAAATATTTAATTATTCTTCCTTTTCTTCATGAACTCCTGCTTAAGGAATCATGTATGCTTATTTTTCCCTTGTGCCTGTACTTCCTTCGAGAACGTGTGTTAAGCATAAAACTTTTATAAATTTCATCACCATTACCACCAATATATCATTTTTAATTTCGACCATTGCCATTAATAAAACCATTTTAGGCTATCAAATGCCATTAAACACGCTTTTAACCGTAATATAACGAACATTTTACAGTCGTTTTTCAACCGAAACAAATTTGGGAAAACTCGGGGGCTAAGTGCAGGGGCTAAACTTGTAATTTTGCAAACTTGGGCTGGGTATATAAACCCATTCCAGCCATTTATCCTCATCTTCATCTTCTTCACCTTCAACATTTCTCCACTTTCTCTCTCGATCTAGCACCAAAAATCATCACGTTTGTCGCGTTTTCACTGCCAAATCTTGGTTATCATCGTGTATACGCGTTCCTAGCAGGTAGACAACCTTGTTCAACCCGTTTTTGGTTCGGTTTTACTGCTGCGTTTTCTAGGGTTTCGGGTGCTCGGGTTCATCCGAGCACATGAGGTCGAGTGGGTGCGTGTGAGTCTTTCTGCTGTGTTTCATGTTTGTGTATGTTTGTTGAGTGTTTCTGGAAGTCCTCGTGGTATAAAACTCGCGTTAGAGCAGCTCGGGGGCTGCTCAGCCCGACCACAGTCGCGATTCTGCAGTTCAGGCGACTGGGTCTGTCATGCGATTGAGCCGTGCGACTGAGTGAGTCGTGCGACTGAATCATGCGTCTAAGTCAATCGTGCGACTGAGTTGTGCGACTAGGCATGTCATGCGACTGAGTCGTGCGACTGGGTGTTTGTATGCGATTGAGTCAGGCGTGCGGATGATTGTGTGCGATCGAGTCAGGTGACCGACTGAGTGTATGCGATTGGGCGTGTTTCGCACGACTGGAGTCCAATCGCACGAATGAAGGTTCAATCGCACGAAAGTAGCTAATTCGCACGATTGAGGGTTGATTCGTGCGCATGGAGGTTGGGTCGTGCGAATGTGTGTGTTGTGTGGTGCGACTGAGTCCAATCGCACGAATGAAGGTTCATCGCATGAAAGTAGCTAATTCGCACGATTGAAGGTTGATTCGTACGAATGGAACGGGGTCGAGCGTCTAGTCCTGGTGGGTCTGATGATGAGTGTGAATTTCCCTTGAACGTCTGATGATGATAAGGCAACATCAGTAAAAGTGTCATTGATGATTAGTAGGTTGTATGAATGTTAGGATACATTGATCATGCAAGAAATTGATGAATTGAAGTTGGTTTTCATAGGTTACTAATAATAGTAACTTTATTTCCATGACATGATAATCTAATGATTGATTGATGTTGTTGATGTGGTCATTATGATAATTAGATGCTAGATGTTGATATGAATGCCTGAAATCATAGAATGAATGTTGTTGTTCATATCTTCCCAAAAGTGGAAACTTTTGTTCATGATTATTATTAGATTATAATGATTAGGCATTGTTGATCATGTCTAGTGTTGTTATGAGCTTGAGATGGGTAACTGTAATGAATTCATGAATACATTGAGTGTTGATAGATGTTGGAATGTACTTTCCCAAAAGGGAAACTTTATTTGCACAACGTTTGAAGGATGATAGTTTGAACATGTTTGGGATGTTAGGAGCATGTTAGTAAGTTCATGGATGAATTCTAATGTGATAGAACATGTTAAATTAGTTGTATGGGACGCTTGGATAATCATGGGTGATGTTTGGACTTTGATGACCATATATGATGTTGATGTTGTTAGTAGCTAAGACATCAATTTTGGGACTGGAAACTGATTGTTGTAGTGTATGTTCAATGTAATGAACATGGTTAAGGAATGTGAATGTGATCATCATACATGCGTGTGAATCTGAGGCCCCTACTTAGTAGGATTGGCAAGGTTTGGGATGTGAAGTCCTGAGTGGATTCACATGGCATGTGGTGCGTGATTTGATCTTTCTGTGGCATGTTAGTTGTGTTATAACTAGTAGATATGTTAATGTTCTAGATTCACATGACTTGTAAGATACTTGGTTGTATGATGATCTAAGTGATACACCTGGATAATATAGCATACATATGATCCATTTGAATGTTAACCATGTATGATATATGTGTATGATTGCTTAAATGGTTTACAACACATAAAGTCACCAACGGGTCAAACGGGTCAACTGGGTCAAACGTGTCTGTTTTTCTGAAACCTTGAGTCCTTGGTTGTAGTGTACTTATGATTTCACATGTTCTTTGTTTACACGTACTCATGTACTTATATAATCTAGGTAACCTCTAAAGGTTGTCTGACCATTCTGTCTATCAAGTAAAACTATAAGTGTCTATCACGCAAATCAGGTGAGTTCATGCCCCACTCTTTATTTAATCTCTTTTGGGGGAGATAGCATACTGCTAAATCACAAATGCTTTATATATTCAAGTTGTGTATAATATTAATATAGTGTTGATATCATGGAAAAGTCCTCACACTTCGAATTGTTAACATTGAATAGCGGGGAAATTTGGGTAGTACTACTGGGTCTGACGAGCCCCACCTGTGTGACTCGAGGTCAACCGGGTGCAATTTGTCCTATTGAACATTGTCACGACCTGTTAAGTCGTGACAGGAGGCAACAACGTAACACAGTCAGCTTCAATTGCGAAATCACTATGAGTTCATATTTATTATTAATGGACTAGCTATCTGTTACAATGCAATACTTTTATATCTCTGTTATTAAACTGCTTATGTTTGAATATCACTCTTGAACTCACCAACCATTGTGTGACATTTTAGTATGCTATTCTCAGGTCATTAGCTTGCTTGCCATTAGGAGCACTACATGGTTTCATTTGCATTCTAAGACTCGGTCTTCAAGACATCTTATTGTTTTAATGGTTAATGTTTACTCTTTTGGGTTGGCGCATGTTTTGCCATAGTATACATTTTTACTTATTTGGGTTGTTTACAAAACGCTTCCGCACAGATGAAATTTATACTTTGGTTGATTTTATTTTAATTATGGCATATAGAGTCGTTATGAGTAACTATTGACTGTGATCCTGGTTTGTTCACACGCCTCGTGATAAAACTCCGCACGTGGATTTTGAGGGTGTGACAGATTGGTATAAGAGCATTGGTTATAGGGAAACTAGGTTGCATACACACTAGACTATAACCGCACACTGTTAGTTAGTTACCTGTGCCTTATTTTCATCTACTATATACTCATTGGCATACACGTCACACCCTCTGTAGCATGGCATCGTCATCGAGAGCTCCGGGTAAGCAGCCTGAATCACCTTCACGATCTGAATCCCCACCTCCCGCACTTGTACCAGACAATGGATTCGATTGGCCCCGACTAGCTTATCCACGAGAGGAGATTGACTGGGATCAACCTTTTTCATTGATGAAGCGTGACCCTCCACGAGACTGGACTTTATATCCTAGATTCGTTGATCATATTATGTATAGGAGTGCGTACCTGTCCCGAGGCCCAGGACTAGGAACAACGCCGACCAACCAATGCCTTCGCTCCCACGGACGGTGCAGTCCAACGAGCAACTGATTGTTGCACAGGTGGCTGCACTGGACACTGAGCAGCATCGAGTGAGGCGGCTCACAGGTGATGTCAGTACACTGCAACATGAGGTGTACAAACTGAGACATCAAATGGATGAACTCGAGGAGCAACACGGGAAGACCCTAAACGGGTGTCCCATATGCAAGATGGTCTCATAGCACTCCGAGGGCGTGTGACTGCTCGTGAACAGCGGGACGCCATAGCCGATAATAGGATTGCTATCTTAGAAGCCCAATTGGCAGCGCTTCAGATTGCTATAGCTCCTACTCCTGCAGCAGACTCTGAGGATGAGGATCCCAAGGAGGAACCCGAGGAGGAGGAACCAGTGGAGATGGAAGATGATAGTGAAATTTGCCACCAGGATTCTAGAAGGTGTCGCTCTTTCTTGGTGGAACGCGCAAGTCCAGATGCTAGGACAAGAGATGGCGAACGGACTTCCATGGGATGAGTTCAAAACAATGATGACTGAGGAGTACTGTTCTCGTAATGAAGTGTAGAAGTTAGAGATGGAGTTCTGGCAATTGAAGATGCAGGGCTCGGAAATCGAGCCTACACCACCAGAACCCATGAACTAACAACTTTGTGCCTGGGAATGGTGAATGAGGTGCATAAAAGGGTGGAGCATTACATACAGGGACTAGTACCCGAAATCCAAAGTATGGTAACTGCTTCAAACCCAACCAAAATTCAGCAAGCCATCCAGTTAGCTCATAAGCTAACTGACCAAGCCGTGGAGCAAGGACGTCAACCTAAGCGGGGAGTTGTGGCAAGCATGCCGGAAAACAAAAGAAAGTGGGATAATGCCAACGACACCAAAGCATCATCATCTTCTAGCGGTCAACCTCAACCTCAACAACAACAACAGCCAGTTCAGTAGCAACGGAGGTTCAACAATAACCGTAACTTCAACCAAACGGCTGCAAATAATCAAGGACCCAGTGGTTATGGTGGTAGACATCTGAAGTGCACTCGGTGTAATTACCATCATGTGGCAAGGTGTGGTAACTTCAAGTGTCAATGCTATGGAAAAATTGGACACGATGCTAAGGATTGTCATTGTGAACCGGTAAGGAGGCCACAACAACCTCAGGAAACTCCCAAAGGTTGTTTTGAATGTGGGAAAGAAGGGCATTACAGGCAAAACTGCCCACAGCTAAGGAGAAATGGTAATAGTAACAACAAGAACAACAATAACAACGACAACAACAACGGTAATAACAACAACGGTGGCAATGGTACTTGTAATGGCGGCAACAAAGATGGAGGCAAGGGGAGAGCCTTCGTCATTGGCTTAGGTGACGCTCTAAATGATCCCACAACTGTTACTGGTAGCTTCTCTGTAATGGTTGTTTTGCTATGGTACTATTGGATACTAGAGTCGATAGGAGTTTCGTGTCCTTAAAGTTCTGTAGTCTTTTAAGTGATATACCCTCTGCTTTAGAATCTAAATACACTGTGGAATTAGCCGATGATAAACGGATCCATGTAATGCACATCCTTAAAGACTGTAAGATAGAACTTGCTGGTCATACTTTCGCTATAGATCTTATGCCTGTTACGCTGGGGAGTTGTGATGTGGTGATAGGCATGGATTTGCTCTCTAGCAAGCAAGCGGAAGTCATGTGTCATGAGAAGATCATACGAACTCCTGTTGGTGACAAAATCCTTATCGTTAGAGGTGATAGGAGTGGTGTTGTGATAGGCATCATCTCATACATGAAAGCCCAAAACTTATACGAAAGGGTCGTGTGGCTATTCTAGCACTCGTAACCGATAAGCAAGCAGAAGAAAGGAGAATGGAGGATATTCCCATAGTGCGCGAATTTCCAGAGGTGTTTCCAGAGGATCTTCCTGGATTACCACCTCACCGCCAAGTGGAATTCCCGATTGAGTTGACTCCCGGCGCAGCCCCGTTTGCTAGGGCACCTTATCGATTAGCACCGAACGAACTACAAGAGTTGTCATCACAACTTCAGGAGCTTTTAGATAAGGGCTTTATTCGACCTAGCACATCACCTTCGGGAGCTCCTGTTCTGTTTGATAAAAAGAAGGTGGACATTCCGGATGTGCATTGATTATAGAGAGTTAAACAAACTAACAGTCAAGAACCAAAACCCTTTACCTCGTATCAACGACTTGTTTGATCAGCTTCAGGGATCGAGCTATTATTCAAAAATTGACTTGAGATCTGGTTATCATCAACTTAGAGTTCGAGAAGAAGACATTCCCAAGACTGCATTCGTACTCGCTATGGTCATTATGAGTTCTTGGTCATGCCTTTTGGGTTGACTAAGCACCTGTTGTGTTCATGGACCTCATGACCGTGTGTGCAAACCCTATCTTGACCAGTTCGTGATTGTGTTTATCATGAAGAGCACTTACGAATGATCTTAGAACTATTGAAAAATGAGCAGCTGTATGACAAATTCTCAAAGTGTGATTTCTGGATAAGAGAAGTGCAATTTCTAGGCTATATTGTTAATGAGAAAGGGATACAGTGGATCCTGCCAAAATTGAGGCGATAAAGATGGACTACACCCAAAAGGCCGAGTGAGATAAGATAATTTCTGGGATTAGCAAGATATTACCGACGATTCATAGAAGAATTTTCTAAGATCGCACAACCTCTCACGGCCTTAACTCACAAAGGAACGACATACAAATGGAGTGAGAACCAAGAATCAGCTTTTCAATTGTTAAAACAAAAACTCTATACTGCCCCGATATTAGCACTACTAGAGGGAACTGATGATTTCGTGGTGTATTGCGATGCATCCATTCAAGGATTGGGTTTGTGTCTTGATGCACCGAGAAAAGGTGATAGCTTACGCCTCGAGACAACTAAGAGTTCATGAGAAGAACTATACCACCCATGACTTAGAATTGGGTGCACTGGTTTTTGCCATAAAGATCTGGAGACATACTTGTACGGTACCAAGTGCACTATCTACACCGATCACAAGAGTCTTCAACATATCTTCGTGCAAAAAGAGTTGAATATGAGGTAACGACGTTGGGTGGAACTACTAACGACTATGATTGCGCTATTAAGTACCATCCGGGAAAGCGAACGTAGTTGCCAATGCCTTAAGCCGGAAGGAAACAGCTAAACCCAGACGGGTGCGAGCTTTACAGCTTACTATCCATACCCAACTGCCCGAATAAGTTAAGGAGGCGCCGATAGAAGCTTTAAAAGTAGAAAATGTTGGTTTTGAGTCGTTAAGGGAAATGGACAAACAGGTGGTGGTGAAAGAGGATGGAATTCGGTATTTCATGGATAGAATTGG